>LGSN01000568.1:0-24202 GCA_001314375.1 Phytophthora podocarpi | reverse complement strand
CTGTCAGGAGATCCATTTAAGTAGAACGCGTTGGTAGTGGCTCGGAGAGTGAAAAGCAAACGTGAAGCTATCCGGACGCAATCGGGTGCACATCTTTATTCCTTAGAAATGGATATAAAGTCTGAAAGCAGCTTCAAGACTTGAGTAGCATTGCTACAAGCTTGAGGCGTAAGCTTCCTGGAGGCCGTCGAAACTGGGGCCTTGCTTCTTGTCACGGTGCCTTGCTTCTTGCTTCGTCGGGGGTACTTGGTGGTCGTCATGGCGTTCTTCGTTCTGCTACGGTGCGCTGTCGGCCAGCGCGTACGCCTTGGCCGTCGTACCATTCTTGGTTCTGCTACGCAGCGTCGGCCAAGAGGCTCGTGCGCGTGCTGGCTTGCACGGCCGGTCCACACCGGGGCAGAGCCTGCGTGGAGGCCGTCGTAGCTGGGCCATGCTACGGATCGTCAACCAAGAGGCTGTTGCTCGTGCTGGATTGCCCCGCCGCTGGGGCTTCTGGGTACAGAGTTCTCACTTAAACCAAAGGGCGAAATCAGTGCATGCCAAGTGTGTAGCCAACACTTTTTACGGACTTCTTACGAGCCTCGACCTTTCGAGGAAGCTTGATTTTGCACCGCTAGTCACTAAATCCGACTATACCTTCCTGCAAATCAGTGTGGGCGGCTGTGAAGGGGCGGGTGCCCGTCCTAAATCGTCAGTCATAAAACGTACCTAAAGTTCCATGAAATCAGGTAATCCCTCGCTCCCTGACACAAACGGTCTCTTCCCGGCTTCCATAAAAGTGGACCCTCATTTTAGTGACTGTTAATTCCTTCAAATCAGGTGACCTTCGCGGTTCCGTGTTTGAAGCGTCGGTCATTCAATTTTCTATGTTCGTAAACGAAGATAAATTTCGCGAAAACTCGCCCTAGTGTGTGAAATGATAAATCATAACCCCTAACCCGTTTGCTATATATATCTTCACGTCTGTAAAAAGGATAGATGAAGCAGTAAACCAGCGTAAAAAGTCTTGTGTGTGTTCCATTATAGAGGGGGGGGGGGTCTTTGCCCCAACTAGTAGTAGTATAGCAAGATGGAGGCTTAAATGGTATCGTACGTTACACATAGGTGATTCCGTTACTGAACGAATGTGCACATAAGCGCTAAGAGTAACCTTGCGGCATGTCCACGGCTACTACGTAGCCGAGGCGCACGGTGAGGTGGCGCCCAAGGGCAACTAACGGCTGGACCAAACTGTGCGACCTGGCTGAAGGTTATGTGAAGCGTGGTGCCGATTGGCGCATGCTCGTCTGGACAAACCTTACTGGGTGCGCACAGAAACACAAGATGCGCGATCTCATCAACGCGCTAACGCTGCCGGAGGAATACGGTCCCGCGCGCTTTGTGTACAATGACCGGCTGCCAGTCCCTACGTCGTCGTACCACCAGAAGTCCGTGATCCTGTGTAAGTGCCGCAATCTCGTTGCTTAAGCTTACGTGGGTGGCGTGAACCTGACCAACGATCTCTGGGACACGATTGAGCACGACCAAGCAGATCTACGCGAGCGCACAGGCATCGCATGTCTGTGGAACGGCTGGCTGCTCGCCCACGCTCGCGTTGAGGGCCCCGCCACCAAGGACGAGGCGTGCAACTTCCTGGCCCACGACCTGCTGGACTTTGAGAACCCGACTTCCCGCCTATTGACGGAAGCAAGACGCCCCTGGACATCCCTGAGGATGAATTCACGCCGTTCAGTTGTGCCAAAGTTCAGCCCGGACTACGACCACTAAGGTTTTGGCCCGCAGGGAGAGCAGTCCATCTTCCACCCGCGCAGAAAAACATCTTCATTCAGGACCAGTACTTCATCCTGGCGTCAGAGCTGCTGCAGGCCACCGTGGACATGATGCCTAGCATCGAGCGTCTCATTGTCATCATGCAGCGCACTGTCGAAGCTGAGTGTACTGGCTACGCCAAGTACCTGTACGACATGGTGTCTCCTATTCGAGAGGCATACCCGGACAAGTTCAAACTACACACCACGAAAAAGTCTTGCCGAAGTTTACGCGTCTGACAAGAGCTTGATAGCATGCGCGCAACTGTCTTCACCGAAGTCGTGAGAAGTTCTACATCACCGTAACTCCTGGCACCATTTGCTCTTTCGTCAACGGTCACATCAAGACAGCAAACCCCGCCGCCTTTGCACTGAGCTCACTTTTAGGGGTGATACCGACATTCACGAAGTAGCTAACTGCGCCTCAGACTTCCCTGAATCTGTTTTCCAATACACGCGTCAAGCAGATTTGCCGAACCAAGATCACCCACTGTCTCTGGTGTGATCATCGACATCGGCCCCCTGAAAACTGCCACTATACCAAGGGTAATGAGACTCCCAAGCGCGAATTCCTGCGGACGGACGATTCTGATACTGATATCCTATGTACCATGTGGGGGCAACTTGCTGCGAATTCCCTATAAGGCAAGGCCGTGTAGTTATTATCAAAAGCGGTCAGACTTCTGACGACATGGGCGTGCGCTCTGTTAATGTAGGAATTGGTACTACCGTCTTGCACGAACCCGCCATTTCCCGCTCTACCGATCTGGACCTCTGGATTGCGAGCGTCCCACCCGGACATACGTTCACATATCTCCATGGGTAACGCCGTTACCCAATTACGCATGTTCCGTGTTTTCCCTTTTACCACTCATAAAAAAATCACTATTAATACCAGCTCAATCCTCTCGTTACTACAGATCATCCTCGCCAACCTGATACAGCCCGTGGATAACATACTAATCATCTATAAAAGGATCATCAGGTTTTAGAATTCACCACAAATTAACCGTTTCCGAGCGAAGACAGGCCGCCAATTTCGCTGGTATTAACGTTTTTGCAATGGGAAAGCGACCCAAATAAGTGGGGAGCCTCACCTTCGCGCATAAGAAGCAGATCTGTGAGTGGATTGTCAAGCAGTAAGATATCTGTACGTGTAACATGGATGAAATCGGTCTTTTGTTTTGCTTTTACGAATTGGGCCGCGACAAGACTAGTGCACGCCAGATTGAGGGCTGAGCAAGATGCGCATTGCCATTGTGGTTGTAAGCAATATGGATGGCTAGTGAAAACCGTCAGCACATAAACTGTAGTAAAAATACAAAGTTTATACTAAACTTACCTCAATATCTATACTTGATATGTTTATTGTAAGGAAAGCGACAGGATCAAGGACCAGACGCTGAAGTAATCCGCCACGCACAATGCTGTGAACCTCATAAGATCGTAGCAACAGTGCGCGTGGCCGACGCCATCGATGTTGCGACTACACGTGTGGGCATTTATCATCGCGTTGCAGTGTCGAATATATTCACAGCGATCAGTGGAACCGGGGGCGTATTTGGAGCGTCAAAATCATTTTTGTTGCAGTACGCACCTCATCAACCAAGAGACGAAGCCACAGTGTTTTTACAGGATGATACCGGAAATCCCAGGGCAGTGACAGTGGTAAGTCCATTGGAAGGCTTAAAACATTTTGGGTATATTTCAAACTACAGAGTATATATGGAGCGCAACGTTTGCGCCAGTGTGGAAGGTGCTCAAAGCCGACGCAGAGATAATTTG
Source organism: Phytophthora podocarpi (assembly GCA_001314375.1). NCBI lineage: Eukaryota > Oomycota > Peronosporomycetes > Peronosporales > Peronosporaceae > Phytophthora > Phytophthora podocarpi. The sequence goes on along the minus strand of LGSN01000568.1, from coordinate 20,609 downwards.
TCGGCTACAACTGAACCCCAATCAGCTAAAGTATATTGTAAACCATGTGTGGTTACCACGCATCCAGTATCGAACGCAGCTAAACTCCTCACCCAAGGTCGCAAAACACGTGGACATTTTAATCCGGCGTGTGGCTAAACAAGTCTTGAAGCTCCCCACAACACCCCTCGGGCAGTGTTCCACGATGCAACGCAGGGATCCGTGTTACTAGCTTTGAAGATATGTGCAACGTTGCGAGGATTCAACTAGCACTTCGGGTTATGAACTCACCGCACTTGTCAGCGTATCACCTACTCATGGAGGCATTTGGGATGTACCAGGTACAAGCGGGGTTAACTAGTCACTCGCTCCAGTCTCCGATTTCCCCGCCGGGTCATCTCCAATGTTAGATCCACCAAACGATTCGGGCGGCGGTGGCGATAGGATCGAAACTAGACGTCGCGTGGGCAAATCCTCTTGAATGTACGACCAGCAGATCCAGTGATAGATCAATTTGGACGGAACTACCAGACTGAATGCGAGGGCGGCTATTTCGATACAATCTCAAATACACACATAAGCTACAGTACGTTGGAGACATAACCAATGAAAGCAGCACACGGCTGGCTCTGCCATCTACCTTGGATCGTCAACACCGGTGGACCCGCCAACAACTCCGTGAGTACATGAATATTGAGGATGGCTTCATGTATTGCAGTGAAAGCAGGGATCTTACCAGGCCGGTAGGAAGAGTCCCTATCGACACGAGTCGTCTGCAAATGCTTACACTGGATGTCGCCCCCGGTCAGTTTTTTATCGCAAGCGAGTTTGAAATGACTACTGACTGTTTGGAAATACGCGGATATGAACTTGGGATGCACATTGATGAAGGTGTAATCGACAGCCCACTTGGACACGGCCAAGATATTAATGTGCAGTAGTGGCAAGTGCCCCGCCCTGACAATGGCGTATGGACTATTATACCGGGTGAAAAAGCGACTGAACTCGCTGATGTCTGTATTCCAGTTGAGGTCGTCTACCTTCCCACTAGAGGAGGTCGAAGAGCGAAGCAGCGGGTAATCATCTGGGATGACACATCGGTTGGTGGTATTAATGGGCTGACAAGCCGGGAACTCATATTCGAGGCATTTAATAGGTCTTCCAGAAATTACGACAAGATCATGGATACAGGAGAGCTCCGACCTATCAACAGGTCCTGTAGCATGTGCTCAAGACGACGAGGCCCCAACCTATGTGTATGCTGCGACGAGTGACACCATGCAAACGGCAAGCCGTGCCACTTACCCCCGGTACCTCCCGAACGTGAACAATGGGTGTGGTGCAGAGAGTTCCACAAGGACGAGAATCCTATCGCCGCAGGTGACGGTGGTGTTCTCTATGCTGGAACGCGCGACACACAAAGAGGTTGGGGGGTTCGAACAGGCAGAACCCGACTATTAAGTCGGGTGCAAATACACTAGGTAGGTACAGCTTCTACACGGTGTGAGTGTCACGCACTCATTGCGGGGCTTGCGATGTCGGGAGATACTGGTACTCAAGTATGTGACAACCAAACGGCCATCAGTACGCTGCATTCAGCGCGGGCTATTGCAACGGCACTAGGCTGTCTCATATTACGTACAGCAGCCGACATCGAGTGGAAATTCGCTCCATGGTTGCACTAAAGCGCCCGGGCGGAACGTTTACAGCACATTGGGTCCGCTCACACCAAGAACATGAGCTTTCCACTAACACGTTGCTCACCGCTCATCGACAGGCGTTAGCGGCGGAAGACCGCGACGCCGCTCAGACCCACGAGGAAACTATGGTGAGGTTGTTCACCGGTATCATGCGTGGGATGCTGCACACCTATTAGATAAAAACGGCAACCCAGTTGTGGGACAGACTCAGCAGTTCTTAACAGAGGTGGCTGCTATTCACCGGAAGCAGAACTGGATGGAGGCTCTGCACACGCGCGGCAGTCACTGGGAAACGGCATGTGATGCGAACGTAAACACGGCAAAAATGCCCGGGTGGGATGATTTTCAGAAATGAGACTATTGGCGCTCGATCACAAATGTTCTACAAACGAACCTCCGAAAACATCGAATACACAACCAATGGCCTCCTAAATGTAGACTATGCGACAAACCACGGTTGGACACTCAAGCGCATTGCTACGGTGCAAGCACAAAACCATGCGCTCCGACCGCACGATTGTATGTTGGCATGAATGACGGGTTGGCAGCCGCCTGTCACCAACCCTGGCTACCCGATCAGGCGTATCTGGTACAGGGAAGGGGCCATAGCATTGCTACGGAAAACGGTATGTCAACACGGTCATAGTGGACGTATGAGACACGAGAAATCGGGTCATGACAGGTGATGGTGCGACTCAATTTAACTGTATGGGTCCACGCAGCTCATATTGGAAACCTGGTGCGTGGGTGAAGTTGGGCGCAATACGCCGGGCGTCTATCACGATGGAATTGAAACTTTACCGGCGACGTCCAGCCGGGCGCCTGCTTCCTGCGCAGCTGCAGCGAGCAGCACATGCATGCCACACAGGCAACCCAGTACTATTACCATCCGTGTCAGGTAGCAGGACTCTGGGCATCAGGGATCATCGACCCTCGGCATCCTAAGTATTTTTTTCATTTTATTTTTCATTGATGTCATTTAGTTGATACTAACTACCGCCTATGGCCGATATTCCACGACGTCGCTTGCCCATCTTGCCTCTCCAGAGGTGTCTTCGCGACACTCGGCTGGAGCCCGCTCCCGGTCTATTATGTTGTTACCCCGATCGCCGAGGCGCTCTCATCAGTGTTTCTTGCTACCCAGTGACCTATATCGTTGGCCATGTGGGTAAGTGCAGTGGCTCATCGCTTGGACCCTGTTGGCACTTTACCCAGTACATCTTGAGCACTCTTCGTCGTGTCCATTGCAATGTTGGCTAGGTTGCCCGCCGGTCTGTTAACTTCGCTGAGATGGTACTGCCACGTCCGTACACGGAGATTATCAGCGAGTCTACTGCTCTGCCAAAATATCTTCATCAGGTGCTTCGCCTTCGGAGGTTTCTTCATCGCCTGTTATTTGGAAATCATGGCGCAATCGCCCACCACGTGCAGCGGTTCCCATTTGTGATGGCCGAATGCCTATAATCCCACGAGGAGTCCTCTGTTTTCTGCCATGTTGGTTGTCGTATCCTTTGTTGCATATCACATGTTTGCAATCCAGCATCGTTGGATTTTCACTGGTGAGTCGCCTATTCTGCAGACAATTGCCCCGCACCTCCCCTCCCCCCCAACGCCTGGAATGTCGCGGTACCCTCCATTAAAGAACAAGGGATACTGGATATGTTTGGTTACCAACGTGGTCTCTACCGGGGTCCACGCGCTTGTCGCACAACCCTGCTTGCGTGGTGAGTAACTCCATTTTGCTGACCGGACTTGAATTGCTTCTGCACCGTGTCGTATCCGTGCCACAGTCTTGCCTTAAGCAATTCTTTGTGGTGCGTCTCCGTCACGTCATTCTGGTTATCAAAATTCGCTATCCTCCAGGGTCAGCCTCCGTGCAGATATGCCACAGCTCCAACGCTCCAGCAGCGGTCGACTACCAGTTTTAGTCCGTCCTTGAGTCGCTGATTCTCCATGTCTGACGCATACGGGAAGAGCATTTCTACCAAGTCCCCTATATTAGTGGACCTGAAGTGCAAACATATCTTCTTCCATGGTGCCCAAGAGCAGCCCCAGGGTTTGCCATCGGTGTAAGAACACGTGGCGCAACGTGACCGCTGCCGGGCAGGTCCAGAAGATGTGATGCATGTTGACATTCCGTTCAAGCAGACATGATGAGTGTGGGCAGCCTATGCCCCCTTGGGTCGCGTCGTAAAGCGAATACGCGTATGTTTTGAGCCGATAAAGGAGTTTTTCGCCCCATGGTCCCAGTCCCACTGTCCGTCGATCCTCTTCCAGTCGAGACGCTTGAGCCCCATCGCTGCGTTCTCGCTAATCTGCTTCCCTTTTTGTGTGCTCGTTCAGTCACCTGCCGGAGCCCCGTCTTCGTGGATGAGTTCCTGATGTGCTGCTTGTAGGCTCTCCGGGGCTGTGTCCAACGCCCTTTTCCCGCCCAAAGACATACCATTCTACATAATGTAGGATGCGGATAACCGCGGTCACTTTGACTTCTGGTTTCAAGGCCCTAGCCAAGAGTGATTCCATCTTGCGCTGATCTGGAACCAGAGCTTGTGGTTGATCTCCAGCCCCTGTGCAGATGTTGAGGATCGGCGGCGTTCCCTGGTGGATAGTGGCAACTGCCGGGTGATCCTCTGGCGTCGCGCTAAATCGCACTTCCTGTGTCGAGTTCCATTTGTATACTAATCTGGGATAGTTAAATAACATCAAGTAAGCCAGTGTCTCGAATTGTTTCTTGTACGTGTTGGCATGGATGTGACGTGGTGCCAGTGCCGAAAATGTAATCCGGCCTTGTCCATGTATCTGCCAGTGCATCAAATCTTTAATCACGGGGCCCCTCTCCATCTGCTGCCACAGCCCGATTGTTGAATTCAGGACGCCAGACTTTGCCGCGTCCGTGCACAGCGCCGCTATGCGAAGATATGGTAACCACTCCATGCATTGGGTGCCGTTCTGCCGAGTCTCCGCTGCGATGTACTCCCGATTGGTGGAGCCACGCATTCCGGCACCATTGACCTCCAACCTGCACCCGTTCCAGGTACATTTGTAGCCGTCGAAATATTTGGCCAGCATGTTCAGCGCGCCCACCATCTCGGCCCTGGCCATATTGAGCGCCGTTGAACCCACTTTGGAGATCATAGAAATCCTAGTCGCCCACATTGAGGTGCCGTATCGTAGGGATTTGACTGTTTTCCCTCTTGCGTGAGGCGTGACGTAAGTAGCTGCGGGGTCGAGTGCACCAGTAATGAGGATGTCCCCTATGGCGTGAGCTTGTCTTGTTTCGGCGCAAGCCCAGTGTGTGACCTCCATAGTCGCCATGACCATGAGTTCCGCTCGCAGGTCCGGGATAGCTAGCCCTCTCTCCATCCGAGAGAGAGCTGCGCCGTCCGCCGCGACCCAGGGCCTTTGTCCCGCTACTTGAAGCGCGAAAGGTGCCTGCCACACATCGTTCTTGATTGTTTTGGGCACTCTGTTCATTGTCTCGACCGATGGTCATGCATGGCGCCCGACATACGCTAGCCTAGGTGTTATTACCGCCGCCGCAATTGCGCTGCGCTGGTCGACTGTACACCTTTTCCAGCCCTACTTGGCTAAGTGCAAATAAAATTGGCCATGAGCAAGTCCGATTTGGCAATATGCAAATCCAAATAGGACAAGAGCAAATTCAAATTGGCGACACCTTTATTCCGTCGAATGAAAGGCGGTGGGAAGGCATCCGAGTGAAATATGAAGAGTGCACTGATCCGGGTAAAGCCCTCTGGAGCGCTTGTTACGATAACTCAGCGGCTTATCGCGTAGCGCAGAATATGGGTATCAACTGGTTTGTGTACAACCCCGCGGAAAGTATCAGAATGCGTACAATACAAGCAGTCAGTCAGAACTCAGCTACCAGTCGACATGTTATCACTTCCAAAACTCCAAGCGCAATATTAATTGGAATCGTGACGCCGTCAACGAACCATGAAAATCACCACCGGTGGACGACAGGGTGGCCGTCCGCTCTGCAGCACGGACACTCGGCTGAGTGGCTTGTGGTGGAGCAAGCAAATAGGGTGGTCAACGAATACGGCGCCCGGCAAGCGCTCATAACCTGGCATACAGCTCTGGCTACGGCGGGTAATGACTCAATCCTAATGGAGAATCGATCCTGGCTGGAGAGGGAATTCCCAGATATGTATTCGGTGCCTGCCGCCTGGAAGATATGGCCATCGGCCAACGCAACCACAGCAAAATGAGAGCAACCACTTATGGCTACTACAAGGAGCTAAATGACTGCATATTGGAGTGGAAGACAGCTTACGGAATTCAAACAGGAATCACTGGAACGGTACCTGCCACGAGAAAATACGGGCTATCGACGCAAACGAGGAGAGGAGCCTCCTGAATGATGTCAATGGCCTCATACACCAAGGCCGACGCAAGGTCCGAGCTGAGGCTTGACAAACTACTGGAAAATCACACAGCGGCACTCCGCACGAGAGCGGACGTGTGGCACAAAGACTGGCAGATACATCGAAATGAACGGCATCCGGAGTGCCAGTCCGAGACTGATGAGAACCAACGTCCGACTGAGCATGACCAGGATACTACCATGAGTACACACCAAGCAGCACCGACAGACCACCGAGAAGGCGGTCCGCAACCTTCGCCTGCATATTCAAAGACATTAGTCTATACCGCACTCACATACATTTGTAGGATGCATATCTAGGATAGGTAGTGGCATGGCGAGTAGCAGGGCAGGCAGCCGTAGCCGCTATGTACCCAGTGGGCCCGGTCAGCGGGGTTAATGCAGAGCTCGCCCTGAGTGCAATCGGCGATAACCGCAAAATTAAAAATTAAAAATGTAGGGAAAACCATTAACTTACCGTATTATTACGAGAAGGGTATTGTACACGTAGTCACTATTACTGGAGTCGAGAGTCTCCAGTAAAAAAAAAAATTACTTTCCAGACCCTGTTGCGAAATATTATTCTCTTGCTAGATAACGCCTGCGAATCTGTAATCCGATAGATACTGGGACTTTGTATGCAAACCTGAGGAGAACAACACTTCGATGGAGCGGTACACTTAGAAAGATCTGCTCACTGTTGTCGCAAACGAGGTGCGGCTTCAGAGCTCCCAGGCTGCAATGGGTAAATGCGATCAAGAGGATGCAGGCATGGTCGAGTTTATCTCCCAGCAAAAAGTTGATGCCGTCAGATCTGTGATCCTGACCATCCAGATTTGAAAAAACGTCTCATGAACGACATACGTGCTCTGCAAAGACGACTTCGAGACCAGCTAGCAGGAGAACGGGAAGCATCGTTTAAGCAGTCCATGATTACAGGGGTTTTCAAGCAGCTCAAACTAGTTTGAGCATGAGTTTCTTAGTATACACACTTGCGCCACAGTCTATCAGCTTTCAGGTCTGACAGGTATCAGATAGGCTCCATACATTTAGATAGGAACCGACTTAGTGGATCGAGATTGTATCAGTTATAGAAGTATATCAGGTTTCTAGGGGATCAGGGTGGCGAGGATGCTTTGTACCGTATACGAGATCTCGTACTTCCTACTTTTCACCTAAGTACATATACTGTTAGCATATCAGCGCACTATAATTTATCCAAACATCAACCTTGATGTCCTAAAACACCCACACCACACCCACACTGGATGTTGCTCACAACATTGTTGGTTGTCGGTAAAAGTTATGCCTGCTGATACCGGACTCCTTGTCCCTCCTTAACTTACAGTGCGAGCAAGATGCCACACCCATCAGGGCATAATCAATGGCGAACTCGCACTATGGACCCGGCAAGCCGGCCAAAGGTTTCTACCGGTGGCCATGTCTTACCAGTTTACTGTGTAGTAGTCAACTTTTACGAGGTCTGTGGATCGATGGCACAAACTATTGCGGAAGTTTTCGGTGATGTTGCAGGAACTACAAGAATGATTGGTGTTTCATGAATTTAACTCTTTTTTGCGGATTGAGATTGATATATGACTTGCTCTTGCACTATTTACTCGCCATTTACGAACACACGGCTTCAATGTTCCTGGCGTAGGAATTACGATATCTCTTATACGGTACCCCGCTTAGAAAAAAGCTAACGTTTGCTAAAAAAATTCTCGAGCACTTCGCCTCGTTCTTATTCGGGTATAGGATGTACCAAGGTTATCTGTACATAGCGACCAGGGATTTTTGAGTGAGGAAGAGACAGCTAGACAACATGTATCTCAACAAAATCAAGAAGGAAACAGCTAATGGCGTTCGTGTTCCGACCCGCGCAATACAGAGAAGCCGCCAACACAAGCGGGGTATGGATGAATATCATCATATCTCCGACCATACTTGAACTTACTATTAGTATTATTGATCAATAGGATAGGCAGATTGGCATATCTTAGTTTTGGCGAATCACATCACGCCATGGGTGTTATTTTGGCCAATCAGTGAGATCATGGGTTCATAGAGGCTGCACAACGTCAGCTCCGACGTGTCAAGTCGGAAGCCTAGTGCGATTATTGATATCCCCCTACCGATTGCAATTCATTTGCATATAACAACCAGGCCCCGACATCTCCGATTCAAGATGAGCCTGAACGACCTCCTAACACACAACGCGTACAAATGTATAGCGCGCTCGTTCATGCAGTTTCTTGAGGAGGAAGGCGTTAGCTGGGACTACCCGGAATCATGCATGTAGCGCGAGTGTGCCCAGCTTGTCCTTGAAGCTGTGGTAGACAAGTTTGGCTTGCACCTCGCCTTCAAGGAGGGCCGCAAGTACCAGCTCCCAGCCTGTCACTCTGTTGTGGAGTACTTTCAACAGACCAAGAATTGGCTACTGTAACAATTCCCTCAGCATCGTGCGGCAATTGACAAGACCCTGCTCAAGAAGGGGCAAGCTCTAGAGCGCTGCTGCATGAAGTGAGAGTCGGGTGATTTCATCAACAAGGCTCCTGCATGCTCTAAGAACGCATTCAAACAGATGATGGTGTACCTCTATTCGACTGCCGTTACATCCGCTGACCACCAGGACGCGGCTCTGCTGTGCTTGCTCGGGTTCCTCTTCGGGCGTGCATCGGACATCTAGTAGCTTCGCAAGGCAAACCTGTCCATCGTCTCGGGCGACAGCTTCTTCGAACGGTTCATCCGGGTCAAGCCATCCGAAGAGCAAGGCCTCTCGCTGTTTCTTGACGACGATTGTGCCGCGTGTCATCAACTGGCCATTGCGCTTGCTCTGGTGACCCAGTCTTCTCCGACGGCTTCGCTGCTGAGTCACCTGCCCGAGAAGCAGCCAACTTCCCAAGCCACCCTGACGCCGTTAACGCCTCTTATCGACTTAATAGATCATCCTGAAGCTGTAGTCCCGCTGCAAGCTACATCAATCGCGTCCTGGATAAAGTCGTTAAAACGGCCCGTGTGCCCGAGCGCTTGACGTCGCATTTGTGTCGGCGTGGCGGAGCGCAGCATGCCAATGGCGTTGGTATGTGTGTGCAATGGAGCTTCGACCGTAGAATCTTGGAATATGGCGGCGACGAACAAGGTTTTCGCGTACGTCTTCAAAACACCGTCTGAAGACCACAAGATCGCTCGAGGTTTGAGCAGTCGTGACCCCGACAAAGTTGATTATCTCCTATCGCTGAATTGCTTTGACTCAAACAGGCAGGCAAAGATTCGTTCTGTCGTATCTGCATTCTTCAACACGTTCTTCGGTTTGGTGACGTCACAGAACAACGTGAACGCACGAGTAGGCGACACTCTGATGGAGTATCTGCTGCGACACTATCCTGACTTGAAGAGTCTTTCAGCGATCGGGCTTGCAACTCAACGCATGGAAGCATGCATCATCAACAAAGGCCTCTCTACCAATGATCTGCTGGTTTGACCATCGCAGCTGACCTGTGCCACAAGTGCAGACAAAATTCCAGAAACCGCCACTACCCAAGTTACCACGACAGACATCACCAAGCATCCATTTTCCGGCACCTAGCAGCCTTCATTGAACAATTAATTCAAGTCAATGAGATGATGGATAGACGGTTGTCTGTAATGGAGGCTAAGATCTATACCAAGCAGCAACATACACGACCAGCAAATGAGGCAAGTGAGAACACAAGCAGCAACGAACCACCATCCAAGCCACGCCGTACCCTGCAGCTACCAATTTGAAAGATGCATGGTTCTGATGGTACGCTCAAGAGCCGCGGATATGGAGCCCCACGAATGCGGCGTCAGAGCACACGAGATCAACCATCAAACTGTTTGTCGCATTGTTGAAGCTGTTCCTTCCCGACGGCTTCGAGCTGGACAAGAAGTCGCAGTGCTACCGAGACGAGGTGCTGACGATAAGAGCAGCAGCCGAGACGGAGCTACTATCATTTCTTCGTGAGCTCAAGAGCACAGCTTGTGGAGCTCAAAACGTCCTTAAGTCCATGCATAAGCTGCACAGGATTGTTGTGGATATATGCCGTTGCCAACACCTTCCAACTGGAGGCCGCATGTTGAACCTGCTCCACGGCATACGAACCCCATACTAGTTTCCACCCCGTGATTACGTACTGCTTTACCTTTTCGTTTTCCGAGCCAGGCATTGCAGTCTGCACTTGAATTCAGTTGGTCACTTTGTAATCTACACCCCACTACACACAGCTCCCTCACCATGTCAGTGCCCAAGCTTACCAAGAACATCATCCGCTCCACGAAGGAGCTCATGACTCTCTGCATTGCAGCGCGAAAAACGTACAAAATCCGAGTTAGTGATGAGTCTATCCGGCACCTCCGACTTACCATGAACACCACAGTTGCCTCCGGTAGCCTTCTCCCTGAAGCAATCCTAGTCATCTTCGCCTCGCTCGCCGAACGGAACAAGCGGCGCGTTAGTCTTGACGACGTGTGCGAGTTGTCCCATGCCCCCGCTCCAGCTGCCGACGAAGCTTCGGGTGCTGAAGCGGAATGGAGCGCTGACGAAGACCTTCAAGTCGAACGGGCGCACTACGTCCGGAAACTGCTGGACAGGAAGCGCAAGAAGCAGAAAAGGGTCTACCTACTCAACTGGGAGCCAACCTGTGAGTCGAAAGACAACCCCGCGTTGCTTCCTTCGAAAGAGAGAGCTGTTTTCTTGTTCGCAAGACCTACTACGAAGATGAGGCTGTGGAAGACACCACGCTTAACAAAACGAAAGAATAAGCTGCAGCAGAGAATAAGTAGTCAATACAGGATGTATTACATGCTTAAGAATCAGTCGCTGTGAAATATACGTTGGTACCACCGTATTGAACACTAAGCTTAATCTCCGATTGGAACAGCTAAATTAACCTCGTTACAGAGTCCGCAAAACATGCATTTAAGTGCAGCATCGAACCCAAAGCTTAACCACCAATTGGAACAGCAATATTAACCTCAACGCAAGCAAGCACACCACGCACAAGCAGCAGAGGTGGCCGCACATCGCACATACAAGCAGGCATACAAACACGTTGTTCAACCCGCGGCGGCGGGCCAATGGACGAAGCCGTGGAGAGGCGAGCAACTTGTGCTTGGCACCAAAAAATAGAGTATGGCGTTGGCTTTGTCTTAGCGGCTCCACAAACCATCCATTACCAAAACACTTTTTTTGTGGGGTTTTATCCACGACTGGCTTTCGAGTCAGTCGCGGCTTCATGTAATTACATGTAAAAACTTTCGTAAAAAGAGCCTGAGTATTTTTATTATTTTATTAGTACTCCGGTTTATGGGTCGGGCCCTCATTTCCCATTCTGCCATGGAGCGCGAACATGCCTCCTGAGTTTAAAACATGAATTTTCAGCAAATTGCCGTTTCTCGGCCCACGGTCGTTTTAGTGCCTAATAATCCGTCTATAAAGTTGCTATGAACTGGTCTTTCACATGCCGTCTAGTCAGGCACATCTCATTTCTCAACCCCCTAAACACTACACAATTCAAAACACGCTGTATATACACTACACATAAATTTACACTGTCTTTATGTCAGTCGGAGGTCGGAGTTTTTTTGCTATGGAGCATGGATAACGATGTCCTTGTGGAAGTGACCCAATCGAAATGCGTTACTGCCGCCGTTCTTCATGATATTCTCCACGATAAGTTGAATCGACACGAATGTCTTGTTCAGTTTGGGGTAGGCCGTGCTCTCACCCCCCCCCCCCCCCCCCCCTCTGATTAGGTCTATCGAGGCCTATCAAGGTAGACCTTGTACCCGAGCTTCTTCACGGAGAACTATGTCTCCTCGACGTTTACGGTGTCGTGCATCGCGTCGAAGAAACCGTTAAGGCGCTCCAGCATGTGCTTCTCGGCTAGCAGTGGACGCGTTCGCGTAAGAACACGACGCTGTTGGAATACATATCGGAGACCTGGCCCAACGGTGGTGAGAAAGAGTACTGATGTATCTGTAGGAGCAGAGAGTCTAGGTCGTAGTATGGGAAACGGGTATGGACCCGTGAGTGTTGGTAGGAGCTCTGGAGTTGAGCAGCCAATGCTAAACCAAATTAGTCTTCATTTTCCTTCGTGGCGCTCAAGTGCTTGGGACGGGTCAGCGTTCCAACAGAGGTATGAGCCCAAACCAGCGGAAGCTTTCTCGGATTCATGTCGAAGCCGATGAAGTGCACAAGCGAGGGGGTGCCGAAGAGCTGGCAGACCCACAAGTGGACCATGATGAATGTGTTCAAGGAGAACGACCTGAAGGACATCGTGCTTGGAGACCTAACCAAGGCGATAATCGAGACGGTGAGAACCGAAGTGTAGGAGGTGTTCGAGAAGAAACCGATCAAGAGCATGCGCAGGATAGGCACATCGGTGCCGTCCGATGTTCTTCAGCAGATGAGACCGGATCCGAGATGTGGGCAGAGCTTTGCACTTGTACGAAGGCAAATAGAGCGAGTCCATCAAGGCCTACACGATTCGTCGCATGGAGAACAGGCTAGGGGAAATGAAGCTCGCACCGGGAGGGTATGCAAATCTCCGCCTTTGCAAGATGTTCAACATCAGAAAGGAGTTGGTGGGCTTACAGCACAATATTGCGGACAACACTATGGTGGATATGCTGTTTGAGAGTTTTCTAGAACATATCAAGTTTGAGAGTTTTAAGTCTTCCATTCGCTATGGAGCGGACCCCAGCGTGTATACACCCAAGCGGGTTCGTGAGTTGACCCTTGCAGCTGCGGCCAGACAGAATGCGATCCTAGGTATGCGCAGTGGCAAACGGGGAGGACGTGGCGGAGGTAGCAAAGGAGGTGACCAGGACAAAGGTGGGAGTTAGCAAGACAAGTTGAATGGGGCGCGGAAATCTCGCCTGTGTTTTGTCTGCGGTAGTGATAAACACCTGAAGGCAAATTGTCCGGAGAAGACGAGCAAGTAGAGCCATGCTGATGATGAACTGAAGCGGAAGCCGAGGGGAAATTGCACCCTTCGTCAAGAGGACGGTACACTGTCAAGTCCAACGCGGACTGAAGAAGATCAAGGCGTTGTGGCAGGAGTAACGGCGATTGAGCAGGAAGACACACCTGTTGAGATTGAACCAGAAAGTGAACAGGAAGCTGAAGATGCAGAGGTACTTCTGGACGACGGTGATGAAGAAGCTATGGACACAAGTAGCAGCTGGTGGTACTTCGACACGGCTTCGAATTCTCATGTAACTGGGAACCGGTCCTACTACGTTGCGTTCACCGAGGATACTACGAACATGTGGAGTGTGCGTGGTGTGGCGTCAAGTATTTCTTTACGTATAGCAGGCGTCGGAACGGTAGCGTTGGTCGCAGATGTCGATGGTGAACATGATGTATGTAGATAATGTTTTCTACATACCTGGAGCTGAATACGGATTGTTTTCACCGGGACTTGCTTTCGATCAACATTTTGAGTTCGACTTTGACCAAGCAACGAGGAATTGCACTGTATCCATGGAAGGATGGGCTGTGGTTGTGGTTACACCATAAGAAACCACTTGGGGTTTCCAAGTGACTCATCCTTCTCGAGGAGTCACTATAGGATCGGAAAACCGTCCATTGTGTAACTACACGGTGGTGGAGGGAGTTGGATCCTTGGCACTGTGACATGAAAGACTCTGCCACACCTGTCCACAGTATCTGAAGATCATTGTGGATAAAGGCTTCGAGCGAGGCATGATGCTAACATAGTGTCCGCAAGATGCGTGCGATGAAGGTCACCTGGGGAAGCAGAAGAAGAAGGCACACCTGAAATACTTGATAGTGCTACTAAAGAATCCCATCAAGTGATGTATGCCGATCTACTCATTCCTAGTAAATCCAACGGGACTCGGTACGAGGCAGTGCTCGTAATCATGAATGGATACTCGCGCTTCGTCACTGTACACTTGCTCGCCAGCAAGTCTAGTGACATGGTGAACAAACATATCAAGGAGTATGTGATCTGGGCCGAGCGACAGGCTGGCCGGAATCAGAGCGGAGCTGCTTACAAGGTGAAGCAGGTGTTGACCAACAAGGGTGGCGAGTTTGTTAACAGGCGATGGCAGACTGGTTCGATACGCAAGGCATCGAGCATGTTCGAGTTGGACCAAAGAGCTCACAGCTTAAGCTGTGTGAGAGAACATAACAATCTCTAGTGGCCAAGACCAAGGCGACGATGGAGCAGGCAGGAGGCTTTGGCCGGAGGCGCTGTGCAATGTAATGTACGTGAAGAACCGCGTGTACAACAAAGGCACGCAGGGCGTCCCTAATAATATGATGGTTAGGGTGCAATTGGACGTGCATCATATCCGGAAGTTTGGAGCTGTAGCCTATGTACATGTGCCGATAACGCCTGGGCGACGCAAGCACCACCACAATGCCAAGATTGGTTTTTGTGCTCGGATACTCCGAGGATATAGTGGGCTGCAAAGTCTACTTCCGGAGGAGCACATGGCTAAGTTCGTGACTGATCTGCGAGTGGCGGAGGAAGTTGTTTACCGTGATCGTCATGCTGTTGAGCTGGATGAGGAGAATCTATCCTCATTGCACTTCACACACGATGAAGGAGGTCAGGATGATGGCAGTGAGCCTAGCGACGAGTCGGCGGACATTTCTGATGAGTCAAGATTGACGAAACCATTGACATGCTGTCTGTTGGTCTCGAGGAGGGCGAGTGTGATGAAAACGTCGAAAATGTACGCGACGTTGTACGGCACGTACAACAAGTCGATGGTAGTGAGCATCTCGAGGGGGCAGAAAGCGGGAGTAGTGAAGACCAGGACGCTGGCGGTGAAGTTGGTGAGCATGAAGGTAGTTACGGTAATCATGATTCTGGCGCGGACGTTGGTGAACATGAACGCAGTGATGGTAATCGTGATACTGGCGGTGGCGTTGGTGAACATGAAGTCGCGGAGCAAGCCAAGACGGACTACGACGACGGCCATGAGGGTTGCACACTCACGAGTCTAACTAAGGTTGCTGAAAGTAATAAGGTTGCTGAAAGTAATGAAGTTGCGTCCGTGGTTGGAACGTGCGGGTCATCGGTGGCAGAAGATGTGCCGGCTGATGATGAAGAAGGAGAAGGACTCAGTGATGGTGGCATCACTGCGGCAAGTGTCTTTAGTGCAGAATCAACTATCGTGAGTGTCATTGTACTGGACGATGATCACGGCGTAGCTGAGGACTAAAGCAGCACATGTTTTTGGTCGAGAAGAAGAACAATAGCCAGGAGAAGATAGGTGATGTAGGTGAGCTGAAGCAGACAGGAAAACGCTATCACCGCGATGAGACACAATCGGAAGAAGAACGCGTAGAACGAGGCTCAGACAAGCAGGAAGTAAAGAGGAATCGCACTCGTCTTCGATAGCACAGTGAGCGCACACGCCCTCGCAATCTGGATGACTATGTGATGAATGCTACGCTGAACACCTCACACATTCTTGACAAGAATAGCAGACCCATCCGATCATATGCAGTCCAAGTTCCTAGGAACCGTCGTGAAGCAATGTGATCGAAGTGGAGTGATTTCTAGGAAATGGAGGAAATGGAGGAAGTGGCAGCGATCGAGACTAAATGCGTCATATATGAGACACCTGGTGAGGAAGTACCAAAAGATGCGCAGGCAGTGAATGCTATGTGGGTGTATGCACTGAAGTCTGACCACCAAGGCTACGTGATCAGATTCAAGGCTCGCATTGTAGCTCTAGGAAATTACCAGCGACCTGGTATTACTTTTCAAGAGACGTTTGCAAGGATGTCGTCATTCAGGCTGTTGCTGGCGATAGCAGTAGAACTGAGATTGGATGTGTACGGTGAAGACATTAACACAGCGTACTCAAATGCCTGGCTTGGCATACGACAGTACCTACACTCCACCAACGGATATCTATGCAAGAAGGAAGGACAAGTTTACGTCGTGCTCAGGACACTGTATGGGCTGAGGCAATATGGGAGAGAGCAGAGCTCGGAGCTTAATGAGTGGTTTATCATGCAAGGTATCCAGCGCTCATTGACTGAGCTATGTATGTACTATCGTCTGGAAGGAGAAACGATCATGGATATGTGAGGCTACATTGATGATATCTTGGTAGCTACAAACGATGAGCAGTACAAGATCAAATGGTTCGAAGACTTGAACGAAGAGTATGATTTGAAGGATCAAGGGCTGGTAACGTAGTATTTAGGAGTGGAAGTCGAGCAGACACCAGAGAGCATCATGATTCGTCAGGAAATTTGGACTAAGTTTGGATTCGTTGAAGCGCCTGCTGTGGTGAACCCTATGGAAGTAAACGTGAGCCTATCTCCGCTCGGTGATGATGAAGAGTCGGACACCAGCTTCCCGTACCGCGAGGCGATAGGAATGCTGATGTACCTGGCCTCAAGTTCGAGACCAGATTTGGCATTTCCGTTGGGCAGTTGAGTCGATTCGTTGCGAAACCTTCGGCTAAGCATGTAGGCACCGTGAAACGGGTGCTACATCACCTTGCCGGCACACTTGATTATGATATCACATATACAAGGAAGAAGAGTGATGCAAGTACAGTAACGCTGGATGGATTCTGCGACAGCGAGTGGGCAAATGACCCGGAGCACCTCTATTCACGTTAACAGGTGGAGCTATCGTGTGGCTGTCAAGACGCCGGTCGATCATTGTGTTGTCGACTGCAGAAGCCGAGTACGTAGCGACGTGTGAAGTGATCATGGAGGCAATCGCAGAGAGTAATATTTTGCAAGAAATGCTGCCGCATCACACAGTCAAGTTGCGTATCGGAATTGACAATCAAGCGGCTCACGTAATGGCAACCAATCCTACCTACAGTCGTCGCACGCGCCACATTGAGCGTCGGTGGCACTACGTGCGTCAGCAGGTGGAAAAGGGAGCTGTCGAGCTGTACAAAGTGAAGGGTGAAGGCAACCCTGCCGACACATTCACGCAGCACCTGGACAATAAGCGCCTCAAAGATTTACTGCTGATTGTTGGCATTGAAGATGCTGAGTAGTCGAAAACCAATCTTTGGTGTTGAAGAGCGATGATCTAGGAGGGTGTGTTGGAATACATATTGGAGACCGACCCAACGGTGGTGAAAAAGATTGCTGAGGTGTCTGTAGGAGCAGAGAGTCTAGGTCGTAGTATGGGAACGGGCATGGACCGGTGAGTGTTGGTACGAGCTCTGGAGTTGAGCAGCCAACGCTAAATCAAATTACTCTTCATTTCCCTTCGTGGCGCTCAAGTGCTTGGGACGGG
Organism: Phytophthora podocarpi; assembly: GCA_001314375.1. Classification (NCBI taxonomy): domain Eukaryota; phylum Oomycota; class Peronosporomycetes; order Peronosporales; family Peronosporaceae; genus Phytophthora; species Phytophthora podocarpi. Next base: position 3,261 of record LGSN01000568.1, on the reverse strand, counting down.
TCAACATTCCAACAGACGCAGGAACCCTTCTCGCTGAAGCTGCTTGATGAGATACGAGGTTAGGTTCTGGCCCACCTGAATCGTTCAGTAATTGCGTCGGTGGGCAACAGTGATCAGGCTGATGCGCTGACAGAGCGCAGCCAGTCTTTCCCTTTTCGCCTCTGCAAACTCCATCGTGCCTTCGCGACTGCAGCCTCGTTCTCTCATCGAACTGAGTCCTTGCTTCGGTGCTCGCGACACGACCCAGCGACTGAGTCCAACGTCAGCGGCGATATTCTCTTTGTCGCCATGCATAAGCTTTCAGTGCTTGTATCGAAGCAGCCACTTCTCCCATAGCGCCTGACGTTCAAGGTTTGTTGCTTGCTTCTTCAAAACCGTCATGATCGGCCATGGTATAATTGCGTACTGAGCGACTGATTGGATATCTGCTGCTCTACTGAAAATGGGCGCGATATTCAACTGAGCCGTTTTAACAGAGTATTTAATTTGAATCATTTGATTACGGGACACATGTGCGTTATTTTCTTAGGGTTGACAGAGGTATTAACCCTTTCGTGAGCCACGGGGGTAAACTATAGTATACAAAGTTTGGTAAATTCAGTCTAAAAGGGCGCAAAATGCGCCCTTTTAGCGGTTGATAGGGACAGGACACGTGTACAAATCATACGTGATACATTTTCTTCTGATAGGGAACACTCCAAAAGGGAGCATTTTGCGTCCTTTTAGATTGTATTTTAATTGGCTAATATTGATACTTGATGCTTTGTAATGTGTTGAGCGCCGCTGGTTGGACAATACCTAATGGTACAACGTACCGAAGTGGTAATTTACGCGGTAATAAACAATATTTTACCAATCACTTACTGGCTAAGTTCATTTTCTGAACGATGATGTACCAACGCTGGTGTCATGATGATGCTCGCCCGCCGCGGTGCGGCGGCTTTCGCGCCATTATCTAATGTAGTGGCGCGAAAGCCGGCGCAACTCTGGTCCGCACGCGGGGCTTCCTACGCAGTTGACTGCGTAGTTCGTCTCAGGTAGATCGATAAGTATACATTGATTGCCTCTGGTGCACATTAGCATTGTTAAAATAGTTCGTGTGACGTCCGCCAGGACGTCTATTCGATTAGACTATTTATCTACCAGTTCGCTCATTTGTTTGTTGCATGTTTGCTCGTTTTAATATGGTCTAATAGAGTACCTATAACGACTACACGTTGACGTATGCATTAATGCTGAAGTTTGTTTTTGAAAGCCAAAATAAGCATACCACGATTTGCCGCCCATATGTGGCGCGCATGAGCTGTGAATACTTCCTAAGTTTATAGTCTCTAAATTTCAATGAGCATAAAATGTATCTAATAGTCCATTTGCTAAAGTACATAACCTTTATAAATTTCACGTGCAGACACCACGCTCCAACACTCCATCCGAGCTCACTTCGAAGCAGGCGGGAAATGGCTGAACCGCTTCCGCTTCCTCGCGGAGTGAAGCGCATGCACGACGTTCTACCGACCAACACAAGAAAGCTCTGCCGTCTCACGCGATCCTCCGTCGATCACTGTCCTGCAGACACAGCTAGCTGTATCAGAGGAACCGGGTTATTCAAGGAGGTGTGGAAAAAGCTACTCAAGAAGGGCTGGATGTCTAAGTGACCATCCGGTCGGAGCTTAGACTCCTGCTACATTCACATTCGCCCAGGAGGAAGCCGCGATGGGGTAGAGGGGATTGACATTCTGATCGGGGAACCCGCCGTCCTAAGGTGTATCAGGACTCGCAGCAACAGCGAACCTCCTGTCGATGCCGATTCTGCTAACGACACAACACTAAATGTGTCAACCGCAACAAGTGCGTGAGAGCGTCGTGGAGCTGGGGTGCTGGTCTTGTTGGTCTTGTGGTAGGTGGCGTTGAACGTGGGACTCTTGGTTGTGGCCAATCTCCTGTTCGAGATGGGCATTCGGCGCTGTGCAAAATAACTACGTTGGTGATTACACCGCAGAGAGGGACAACACATAGAGTACGGATCACGGATGCTGAAGTGTCGCCTTCACATACGCTACCCATCTTGTTACGGGATGTGTATGGGGACAAGCTGGTGGCATTTACACCGGACAAGGAAGCGTGGATGAAAATCAAGGTCTACAAACCAATTGGTACAGCCTATATCATTGGATGCGTTTATCGCCAAGTCAAGAAAGCGAAGAGCGCTTCGCTTTTCCAGATTCGTTGGCTTGATAGCCAGTTTCAGAGCGCGGTGGAGCACGTAAGTGTGGGTATTATTCAGCTTGGCATCAAAACTTGGCGTTGCACTAACTCGAGTGAAGAATCTAGATTGGCGGAGCCTGATCCTACTGACGAGATCAACGTTGAAGAAGATACATCCGATGTTGAAGAAGATGAGACGCTCGAAGCTTTTGATCCAGCTGAATTTCTCCGCCGAGTCTCGCGGAGGTTGAAGCAATTCGAAACGTGCGATTCATACCGTCACACGAGGTTGTAGCGCCTTCCTATATGTACCAGGATGCAGACGGTTTGACCAAGACCTACCCGCGCCCAGAGTTCAAACATCGCTTTGAGCATTCCGCCAGCTCAAGCTTCTTCGCGTATATACATATGTACTTTTGGCGCCAGGTCGTCCACGAGACGAACAAATACGCTGTCGTGAACGATATTCGTATTTCGACTCCATTCACACTCAACGAGTTGATGGTATTCCTGGGGATTCTATTCTTTATGGCCTAGTCACGGACTATGTCCGTGCCGTATCTCACGGGCAATAACGGTGATGCTGATCAAGGAGTGGGGTGGCGTTCACGGACATGGTGCTGCCGCTGCTCAAGAAGACAGAGGAGGTGGTGCTGCTCCTGAAGATGGCGGTTTTCGCTACTCTTGCCTACGCTGGCGTGGTGGGGGTGGCGGGCGTGCTGCTCGTGGACATTGTGGAGGTGGAGCTACTCGTGAAGATGGCGGGGGCGAAATGGTGTTCCAGCTCGCGACGGAGGTGGTGCTGCTCACAAGATGGCGGTGGCGCTGTTGTGGTGTAGTGGGTCTGCGAAAATTGCTAGTCGCAGGACCCTCTCTCACACGGCGCCCGAACCACCGACTAACGGAGGGGGTACTCCGGTATCCGTTGGATGCCAAAAATCTTGCTCACCTTGTGTGCCCGTCGGTAGGACTGGGTCGCTCTTCAGGTGATCTCGGAGGAAGTACTTGTGTTGATCTTGGACTGCCTTGGCCGGGCAGCGGGAACTTGTGACGGCA
>LGSN01000567.1:0-24246 GCA_001314375.1 Phytophthora podocarpi | reverse complement strand
AGGGCACAGACGAGTGTCACCATCTTTCCTCGAGCCAGCAGATTCTGGAATGAGGAGGAAAGGAGGGAGAATTTCTGGCGTACTTAAGCGGACATGAAGGTGTGTGACATAGATTTTCAACCAATGATGAGACAGACGCCACGTCGAACTAATCCTTGAGGTAAAAATCTGCCGGCGTAACGTTCTATTGCTTTTGTCAATATAGTTTGAACGTTGTCGGTCGAAACGCCCTTAAGATCCAAAAGACGTGGCTCTCGCTATAAGGTGGGCGTCGTCAAATCAACGTCTGTTAGATCTCACCGGTTGAGCGGTTCTAAAACTACCCTAATATCGAAAAGACGTGGCTCTCGCTCTAAGTTGGTCGAGAGGTTGCGTCGTTGAAATCGCTGCTGTCCCGAAATAAGGTTTCAGGAATGTTTTTGGTGGTAAAATACGGTAAGGAAAAAAAGTGACCGCGTAATGTTCTACGTCATACTACTCAAGCCAACGCTCGACCGCCTGAACGTGACGGGGCTTGCGCACATTGTGCCGGAGCACATCAATGCGTCGTCGTCGAACTGCGTTAATCTCGGCGCCTACTGTACCAGCGAGCTCTCAATTGACGCCACCGTAAGCCTAACGCTGGAGGAGATCGACACATCCATCACAGTCGATATGTCGCTTACGCTGGACAAGCCCACGTTAGCGGCAAACCTACAGGCGAACATGTATGGCTGTGCTGCGGGGTCATCCGATTGCGAGGACTTTACCATCACCACCATTGAAGTTGCAGGGGTCGATGGCAAGTACAGCAGCATCATGGACTCTCTCCTGCTGCGATTCGAAAGCGCGGCAGTTCAGACACTAGCACTCGACTTTGATTCCATTACCGACTCGGATTTCAGCTTCCACAGCTCGGGGCAGATTATCTCGGCGATCACGGACGCCCTGGCAAACTTCTCGGCCGACGAGATCAACAAGAAGGGCGACACGTACGACACGTTCACTTCTAACATCAACGACCAGTTGCTGTCGGTGGCTAACGATTACATTGACTCGAAGCTCAAGCCCAACTTTGGTGCAACGTGTATCGAGGCGTAAGGAGTAGCGCGTATAAACCCCAGTGAATAGTACTCAGCGTTCTCTGTTCTTAAAAATTGGCTCGGTGGTTTCTTGATAAGATCAGGTTTAGCTGGCTAAGGATAGTTGAGGACGAATACCCCCTACCTATTAATAGATATTTGCGATGGCAATTGTTTCAGGTACTTGTCGCTGAATATAGCGTCGACCCGAAGGAGACCAGCGCAATAGGGGCGTGGTAGCACCAGTGTCTGCGATAACGGGACTTGACTGGGGTGTTTTAAGCACTCTTAGGCCATGGACGTGATCGAGACGGACAGAGCCGACGTGCAGGTGGACTCCGCAGGTGCCACCAGTTATGTGAACAACTACAAGATCCTGAACATGCTCGGCCAAGGCACGTTTTCCAAGGTCTATCTATGCCAAAATGACACGGGCGACGAGTTCGTGAGTGTGAAACGTTGTGATCGACATGGTAATAACGTGTCATAGCTCGTGATACGACAATTTGTGTTCATTTTGTGACGATACAGGCACTGAAGGTCATCAACAAATCGATCCTGAAGCGCAAACGCGAGTACAAGCGCGTCGACGGGAAGCTCGTGCTTTCCAACGCCTTCCAGGTACTCTAATTCATCCATTACTAAGTACACTTCAAAGCCTCGACTAACGTTAGCCGTGTCTTCCTTCTTCTCTCCAGAAAGTCCGAAAGGAGGTGGCTATCATGAAAAAGCTAGCACATTCGAATCTGGTAAGGTTGTACGAAGTGATTGACAGCCCGGCCGACGATAAGCTCTTCTTGGTACTGGAGCTCATCCGCGGAGGTCAGATCATGTATTGGGACGACAAAAAATTCCGCTACTCTGCCCGCAATATCCCAGCAGGAATATTGGGCAAGGATGCCGTTCGCGAGTGCTTGCGCGACGTCGTGGCTGCGCTCGACTTCTGTACGTCGTATAGTTCCTGACATCGATTTAGGTTGCTAAAATCTAACCCGAGTTGTTACCTGCGCTAACCAGTACATCACAATCACATTTGCCATCGCGACATCAAGCCCGAGAACATTCTTCTATCTGGCGATCAATACAAGCTCGCTGACTTCGGCGTTGCGCACATGAATGAGGATGAACCATCAACTGCAGCCAGAGCAGGCGATGCGGCGGTGTTAAGACTTCGTAGTACGGAAGGAACGTACCATTTTCTCGCGCCAGAATGCACGACTGGTGATGAGTACGATCCTTACCAGGTAGATGTGTGGGCGTTGGGGGTGACCATGTTCACGTTGTTATTAGGAACACTACCGTTTGGTTCAAGTGTTGCGTCGTTGAGCGACGTTATGACTTCAATTCGAGAGGACCCGCTAATCCTGCCACCTGAACTTGATCCTGAGTGCGCTGAGCTGCTCACTCAGCTCTTGGAGAAGAACCCTCACCTGCGTATCACGATTCCACAGCTTAAAACGCATCCATGGATTTCGAGATCAAGCGGTGAATTGACTCGAAAGCCGTCCGGCCTCGAGGTGATAGTCACTCAGCAGGAAATTGAAGCTGCCTTCACGCCTGTCAACAACTTTATCCTTGTCATGAAACTCAAGATGAAGATGTCCTCGAGGCTTAACAACGTCCGTAAGTCTCTTGCTAGCATTGCTAATGGTGCCCGCCGTGCTGAAGAAATCCCAGTCACCAAGCACGTCTCCGTTTCTTCGTCTCAATTGGCTGAAGGTAATTCCAAGGAAGGTAGCGGGCTCTCCGTACCAAAACCGATGGAAATGGCGCCAACTGAGCAAACACGGGCGATGGCTGATAGATTACAGAGAGAATCAAGTCGCCTCGTGGAAACCATTAGTGAGGCAGTGGGCTCGTTTACGCCAACGCTGGGATCTATCTCACCAGTGTTCGACAGTGCAGCACCCTCTGTACCATCACCTGCATTAAGAGAGGATTCTCCTGGAAAGACAAACACTAACGGCCGTCCGGACGCATTGCTACGGAAGTTGTCAAGACGCAACACGCGCTCATCAATTCCCGATACCCCGCAACGTACTGATAACCCCAAAACGACCAGAACCTTGCCAAGCGAAGAAAATGGAGATGACCTGTCAACAGACAAGAGTGATATGAATGCCGCTGTACCATCGTCTACCAGCCGGACCAATTCTTTGGTATCCCTGAATAACGATAAGTCTCCAATCAACAGACTGGCAAAACGCAAGTCGATATCGTTCCGAGGAGTAATGCGAGCGGTTGAAATTCCTGAAGGGGAAAGCGCTTCAGAGTCAACAAGTCCGACAAATAGGAAAAAGAGGAGAGAATCGTTGCCAGGCAAAAGAGACTCCAGCTCCGATTTATCAGTTCAAAATTCATTTGACGCCGTCAAGTCTGAGTCACTGGAAGTATCCTCGAGCAAGACGGCGGGTTGCAACAGCTCGTCACAACTAAGGCTCTCGAGGAAGAAATCGATGTCGTTTCGAACATTGGTGACAACACCCGAGTTGTCTGCGTGTGTGGATGATGGTGGATTGGCGCGTATTGAGTCGTCACCAGCCAAACCAAGAGCTGACACCATTGCGTCAGACTCGCCCTCTTCGGTTGCAGGCAACGCTGGTGTCTCGCAAACAAATGGAACCTCAAGTACGCTGCTAGCTACAACACGGACTGTCATACTATCACGAAGACCCCTTAGAAGGAAGTCAAGGCCCATCCGAGCGTTGAATATTTTAACCGATGCATCTCAACGCGAGGAACCCGCAAACATAGCACAAACGTTACCACAAACAGAGCTTTCCCCGTCCAAGGGAGGCCCGGGATCGATGGATACAGTGTCATGTGCGGGTGATCATGCAAATGTACTTAGCGCAGCTAACTCTCCGGCTAAGCCAGGGCTTACTAGTCCACCCCACCCATTATCCCCACAGTTATCAAGGCGCAATTCAATGTCACTTCGAGTGCTTGTTCCAACGCCCGAGGACCCAGCAAATGGAGCAGGCATGAATGAGGAGCAAGAATATGCGGTAACACGGCTTGCGGTTGATGGAATTGGCAACACCGAAAAAAAGTCTCCAAACAAATTGGAATCGAGAAGCCCACCCAAACTATCTCGATGCAGCTCGACATCTTTTCGTGCATTGCCTCCTACGACTGATACAGCAGAAGGCGAAGAAAGTGTCAAGGACGGGGAAGGCTTGGCACACAAAGTTCTACAAAGTGAAATATCCGACACAAACTCTTCAGTGGAAGGTGCTGCGTCCACGAAAGCTAGCACGGGTGCAGCGACCTCACCGCAAAAAATCCCCCCAAGCAGCCCGCTTGGTTCACAGAAGATAATGCTCAGCGTGCACAGTGACGAACAGCGTCTGCAGCCATCGCGAAAAGCGAAGCTCCCGGTACTGGATATGCAATTATCACCTGTATTTTCGCCCGTGGCATCCCCCGCTACTTCTCCTCGCAAGACTGCAAATTTCAGTGACGAGGAAACGTTGGATGACTCGACACCTAGACGGCGGTCAAGTAGTCCATCCCAGACAATTGGCTCAGTGCGTTTTCTCGAATCGCTGAAAGTCTCTCCTCGACGACCCTCAAGCTTGAATTTCTTGTCAATCTCGGACGGAGAGAACAAGCAGCCAGATCTTCCTAACAGTATTCACAAAAGTACTTCATCAGATGTGGCCCCGGATGCAGCGACAGAGGACCCTCCTTCAGCTTCATCGTCAATGGTGAAGAGCCCAGACCACGGATCCCCCGACAGAAGGTCTACCTTTTCAAGTAAACCGACGTCACCGCCGAGGAGGCTGCACCGCAATCATTCGATGAACTCCGTCGAAGGGGATGATCCCAATGGCGCGCTTACGCGTAAATCATCTCTAGCCAAGGTTTTGGACGAGTGCATCACAACCGGCCGATCGACTGATGGAGGCGCTGAAGGATCAACAGTAACGGCACCAACACCCGAGGTTGCCCCACATTCTGAGGCTGTAGCACCACTGACACCACCGCGGCGGCATCAGGTGCAAGTTCCGCCACTAATTTGGCCCGAGGGCCAACTGGGTCAGCAAACCGATATGAGCCATGAACGTCACCAAATTTCACCTATCGGACTTATCGAATCTTCCCCCCAAGTAGTTGAGAGTGGAAGCAAGTCACCGCCGGAATCAGAAAAGTTGCGATCTCGAAGGAAATCGCTGATACAGGCACAAGGCTCGCTGCACGTTTTACTGCGTGGGAAGAGACTGAGTGTGAAGGATGAAAAGCGAGGAGCTCACTACACCACGGCCGGCAAAGTCGCCACCAGCAAGTCCGAGGTGTGTGGCATCATGTAGCTAAAATGTAGTAGCTTTAGAGGAGGAAGAATTTCTTTAAGCTTAACATTTCTTCCGAAGAAATACCAAACCGGACTTGAAGCTCGTCATATGAGGAGCTTGGTGACCTCAGGTGACGACCAGCCAAGAGAAAGTTCTTGTGGCACCAAGGTGAAACGACGACGAGACGTTAGCCGAAGATGTGGTGCTGAAGAGGTTTACAAGCTTTAGCATCAATTTCCAATTGCAATTGCCGTATTTAAAGCCCGCCAAGGCACGGCGTCAACCGAGTTTTTGGCGGGACAATCGGCCCATCTCCTTTAACGCTCCCAATAGGGCACTTCAATACTTTAGTCAAGACAACTGGATAGCTCTTTTGCTCCGAATAGTGGACCTTGTTTAGGTTCGTCTCATTCTTCAATTTGCCGTGAGTACGTAAGCCCGCGTAGTTACCATTGTGACCCCATCCTATGGCGATGCAAGCGCCAGCACTACCAGCCATCGCCACGGGCTTCGTGCGCAAGTTATACCGCATTCTGGACCAGGAGAGCGCAGCCGTCATTGTCTGGGATACCGATGGCACGTCCTTCGTCATGCTCGACAATGACGCACTGGAAACTCAAGTGCTGCCGCGCTACTTCCGCGGCCGACTGAGCGCCTTCCGCCAGCAATTAAAGGAGCACAGCTTCGTCTCGGTACCAGCAGAGCAGGGACAGGAACGGTATCGCCATCAGTTCTTCCGTCGCGGCTGTCCAGAAGAGCTCAACCAGATCGCACACACGCCACTGCCCAGGAAGAGACCTCCTAGGAAGAAGAAGCGCAAACAACCCGAGTCTACTGCAGTTGCAGCAGCTGCAACAAGTGACGTCAAGATAGTGAAGAGCAGTTCTAATAGAGGGGTGCACCGAGTGAAACCCTACCTGGTGCAGAACGAACCGGAACCCGAGTTTAAGCACGCCACTGTCGACTCATTATCTTTGGCGGGCAACCCACTATTTGCAGAAGACGACTCGTTGAATGGCTTCATTCACGGGCTGGCGGTGGAGAACTTGTCCATGCGTCCGGTGGACCCCACTGCGCCTTTGACGGACGGCTTGGCGCCGGCGAAAGAGGATCCTATGTCTGAGGACACCATGGAGGCGCTGCTTACGCTACTAAGCACGTCGTTATCGACTGACGGACGCGAACAAACTACTGGTGCAGTGGCTACTTCGGCTGGTGGCGTGAATAGCACAAGCAGCACATGCAACAACAACATCTTTGCAGACGGTCGACCACCGGTGGTGTTACCACAGCTGCCTCCGGGTATCGTCGAGAATGGACAGTTCTCCGATGATACACTGAACAACCTCATGCACTGGGTGTCTGCCAACGGAACAAGCACCTCGTGATGCAGGACATATTGAACCAGTCTGTTGGTGCGCGATCCAACTATCGATGTACTGACAATGCACTGCACCAGCCCAGCCGCGCACTCTGGGACTAGCACATGCTGCGTTTGATATACCGGTAGTCGTTTACATGGGTACATCTTTCCTCTCACTATTATCCAATCACTTCTCGTTTACGTTCCATTTCCTCCAATCCGCATCACTCCTCAATCCTCCGCGCAATAATCGACACTTGGCGATGGCGCTGGGCATTCCGACGGGTTTCGTGCGCAAGCTCTACCGCATCCTGGACCACGAGAGCGCGGCCATCATCGGCTGGGACGAGGGCGGCACCTCCTTCTCCATCCACGACAGCGCCGCGCTCGACGCGCAGATCCTGCCGCGCTACTTCCGGGGCAGACTCTGCGCCTTCCGCCAGCAGCTCGTCGACCACGGGTTCACACGCTGCGACTGCGAGGAGGACGACACGAGGGAGGAGTATAAACACCCAGATTTCCTCAAGGGCCAGCCGGGCAGATTGAGCAAAATCGAGCGGAAACCCAAGCGGAATGGTAAAAGCCCGCGTAAAAGCACAGGGGAAATGCCGATACGAAACGACGTTTTGTCATCGCGTAAAACCGTTCCAACATATGTCGAAACACCGAAACCTCAACGAGACAGAATATCGCTTAAGGTGACGCTCAACGTGCCGCCGATTGAAGGCAGGAAGAGGGAACGACGAAATGGGGAGGGAGAGAGTCATGCAGCCAAGAGAGGCAAGATGCCTCCGGTCCAGTCGCAGCAAGCTTCGACCAAGAAGGGTAAGAACCCACTTTTCTCGGACGATCCTGAGCCGGGGGCGATGTCCCTGGCCAAGTTTGTGGAGTGTACTGGATTGCTACCTGCAAGTTCGGAGCTGCCGGACCCAATTAGTTACCTTAATAAAACTGGAGCAGCTGCCGCGAATGGTTCAGGATGGAACGCCGATGCACTACATGAGACGGTCACAAGAGAGGAGGGGATAATGCCCATGTTCTCGGATGATATGGTGAAGTCGGCTCTATTTTTCCTTGCTTCATCGTCGTGCACGGGGATTGAGAGTAAGAGTGCTGGAGCTACTACGACTGCTGCTGCGACGTTGGCGTCTCCTGCTACACCTCCTACGTCGAGTGCGGCACTGCCAACGGCTATGACGACTTCTACATCGAGTTTTTTGGCATCACTGCTAGCTTCTTCTTCAACAGGAGGCACGATGGCGACGTCTTTTGCAGGCGGTAGCAATCCGTTGTTTAGTGATCAAACGACGGACGGGGATGATGATAGTATCTGGAATATCCTGGTATCGTCGTCCGTGGAACGTGTACGCAGCGCTATCGACGGAGTGGAGACCCAGCAAGAGAGGCTGCGATTGATCCTCGAGGAGAGAGAGAAGCTTGAAGAACAGCGTAAAAAGGTTGGCGCACCTGCTGGACCGATCATCCCGAGAAGACCTATGCCAACCAGTGCTGCGATGGAGAATTCTCGGCCGCAGAAGCAGCAGAACCCACTCTTCGCAACAGAGCCTTCATCAGGCTTGAGGATTGGAGTACAAAAGGAACCAGCGGAAGACGATTTGTGGAAGTTATTGATGTCTTCGTCTATTGACTCCTTCAGACGAGTGACGGACGTGGAACTGTAAATCGTATAGACAACCAGAGGTATCTCTATAGTACAAGAGTGTTTTTACAGTATGCTGATGACAAGAGTACGATCAAGTGGTAGGTGGACAATTTGTGGCATCAAAGGCTGTCAACGGCGACGCATTGTGAATTGTAACGTTGATCTCATCAACTTCATCCCATGGCCATGGCCGCTTAAGACATTCCTGTCGTTCAGTAATGCTACTGTTTGTTAAATTGTTTGTTGGAGTTGTAATACTGTAATAGTAGTCGAGACGTTTACAGGCAGCGGATTGTAGTTTCTGGAGCTATTTTGGTTCAAGAGCTGTTTAGTTTACCGTAAACTTCGAATAGCTTACCAATATAGTCTTGCTCCAAAGGCAGTTTTTTTAGGTATCGGATACTGGTACCGGTTTAAAAGTTTTGGTAATACCGTAATCCCCTGTTAGAAGCGTCGCCCCACATGCAAACTATAAATTGTCGTACTTATTGATAGGAGGACATGCTGGTATACGTGCTCATTCAAGGCTGACCTGTGTCCATACCTAACCAACGCGCATTATCCTTCTGTTCATGCATGTTCACAGTAGCAGCGATGACACAGGTGCCTCGAACTGCTATACTTAAAGTATGACGATTATGGTTATGACACACATACCACGTGTACCGGTACTGTACTTGTCATATGATTAGTTAAAACTAACGCTTCTAACAGGGTGTCTGAAGCATGAATGTTTGTGAAAAGGCAACTTAATGTCGGCGGTCTTCATTAGCCTACTCACTCTCCAATTGTCCAGCTCAAGTACGCGTTAAGCTATAGGCATGGCTCGCTCTCGCCGCTCCAGCACCCCCGCTCGCAAGCCTACCCCGGTAAAGTCCACCCCCGTTCCTGCCAAGCAGCCTGCCGCTCCACCCCCCGTTCCGGCCAGAGCATCCACCCCCAATGTCGGTGGTGGCCTGCTGTCTACGGTCGCCGAGGGGTTCGCGTTCGGAACAGGCAGTGCCGTCGCCCGTCACGGTGTGAACGCTGTCGTAGACTCCTTCAGCGGATCCAAGGAAGAGCCCGTTGCTCAGCCCGTGGCCGCGGCCGCTTCTCCAGTCGCCAACACCCCGACGGCGGCAGTGTGCGCTAGCGACAACAAAGCGTTCCTCGAGTGCATCAACCACAACACGAACGATGTGGCGGCCTGCCAGTTCTACCTCGACGCCCTCAACCAATGCAAGCAGCAGAGCGTGAACCTGTAAAGGATGGATTGATGATCGGTGAGGTTGCTTAGAAACAAGCCTCAGCCCGCTGTCTTAACAAAGACGCACTAATACACAATCATTTATCTACATGTAGATGCAACATTGTGCAGCTACAGTCAATCAGTAGTATATTGGTGCGCCGACTAGAGGTATCTTGTGCAAAGTGCAGACAGAAACCACTACGTTGCCGAGGACAAGCGATGATCGCTGCGATCGTCTCCATCCTGGATTTTGTCAGCGTTGAGGAATGAGAAATCCATAATAAATCACTCCATCGTCTTGTGTGCGAACGCAGCTGTATCTCCGTTGGCCACCTGCCATTCGTAGCGCACGTCGAGGTAACAGTAGATCGTGCTTGGAGCTGTATCCCACGAAATTGAGACGCTCGAGGTCCCTCACTCGGAACGAACTCGACAGGCTCCCTCCTTACAGCTTCTTGACGATCTGCACGATATCTTCGTCCTGCAGCAGGTGTTCCTTGCCCACCTTCTGCGGCTGGTGCTTACACGACGCTCCCCAGACCCAGGCGTACTTGAACTCCTTCAGCAAAGACTTATGAATGCGCTGGCAAAAGTTCTCCACCGTCGGCGACTCCTCGTGCAGAATAACGGGCGCGTTGTAGTCCGGCAGCCTGCCTCTTGGCTTGGTGTAGATGCGGATCATGTGGCAGTAGTCCCAGATTGTTTCCAGCAGCTCGTCCAGGTTCCAGCCGTGGTGCGCCGAAATCACCACGTTGTGCGGGATCTGGTCGATGATCGTCAGCTCCTCAATCGTGAGCTGGTCGATCTTGTTCAGCACGTAAAGACACGGTATGTACACGCGGTTGCCTTCAATCTGATCGATGAACTCGTCCACCGTCACATCCGCACGCAGCGTCACGTCGGCATTGTGGATCTTGTACTCGTGCAAGATCTGGTACACCGTGTCGGCATCCAGCTCGCTCTGCGGACAGGTGGTCTGGAAGTTGACGCCGCCTCGTTCCTTGCGACGGAACACCATGTTGGCCGGCTTCTTGTTGAGTCGGATACCGAATCCTTCGAGCTCGAATTCGATTAGCTTCTTGTGGGTCGCGGGCTTCATGGCGTCCAGCACAATGAGGATCACGTTGCAGGTACGCGCCGTACCGATGACCTGTCGTCCTCGTCCTTTGCCGTCCTTGGCGCCTTCGATGATACCGGGCAAGTCGAGGATCTGGATGCGCGCGCCGCGGTAGTTGAGCGTGCCGGGGATGGCCGTGAGCGTCGTGAACTCGTAGGACGCGGCCTCCGAGAAGGTCCCCGTGAGTTTAGTCAGGAGCGTAGACTTGCCCACTGAGGGGAAGCCCACGAGCCCCACGCGCGTGTCGCCCACCTTGTTCACGTCGAAACCCTCGCCCGTGCCGCCGCCGCCGGACTTGGAGCCGGCGTCCGTCACCTCGCGCCGCAGCTTGGCAATCTTGGCCTTTAGCAGACACAAGTGCTTCATGGTGGCCTTGTTCTTCTGCGTGCGGGCGTACTCCGCCTCCAGCTCGGCGATCTTGGCCATCGCGGACGACATTGCGGCTCACAATTTGGTGCTCAACCTGGTGGTAATGAGGAGGATAAGCAAGTGAACGGGTGGCAACGAGCAGCTACGGAACCCAAAATAACCGGTCAGGAAGACCTAAATCACAATAAGGTTGGGTTCTCAGTAAGATATAACTCAGGTTTATTCATTTCAACAGGATCTGATCCCACAAAAGAATTCACTAGAGAACCGTTAGACAAGTGTGAGAATGGGGTGTTGCTCTTCGAAGGAGCAGCTCTCGACGGTGTCGGAGCCCGCACGGCCTCGTCCACAGCAATCGAGAGGCGGTCAGACGCTCGGCAGGAGTCCACAGATCAACGGCCCCGAACCTTCCGCTGCAGAGAAGCGTGCCCGGGCGGCCGAAGCGGCCGAGGCCCGCAAAGGAGACTGGCGGCAGGGCGGTCATGCGGACCCGGACAAAGCGCGTAGCATCGCGCAGCGCCGCGAGAAAGATGATCTACTGGCCAAGATCTACAACCGATACACGACGCTGGGCAGGGAGCCGCCCATTGGGCTGCCGTCCTGCGACTTGGAGCAACTGCGCCGCCACCTCGAAACGCTGCGCTGAAGTAGGCCACAATGGAGCTTGGCCGCTCTGTATGGAAATTTTTTGTTAAATATATCATGAACGCTGCGATGCAGCAGATGCTAAGCTTATGGAGGATGGCCTGCAGTTCTTGAGATGCAATGTAAGCTTACATGTATCCTATAGGGTCCTTGGTTGACCTTGTCGCCCTTTGTGTGCGGAAATTAATGTAGCCATGTTCCGAACAACATGGCTACCCGGTGTGCACTGTTCTGTGGTGTTGATGGTGGTGACATTATCCAGTCGTTATAGTACCTACGCACCGTCGAGATCATTTCTGCTGGCCAAGACGGTGCTAGCGAAGGGCATGGGCTCGAAATTTGGCAGCCGACACGACCGGTTGCGCTGAGTCTGTAGCGTACATGACGCAAGGCTGTTGGTGGCCGTGCTGCTCCCCCATCGTCTCCTCTCTCAAAGTTGTTTGTTGTTTGATTTGTTTGTGTTCTTCTTCTCCCCGGATCTTGCGCGTCACTGCGGTCGTCGCTCGCTGCACGGTGCTTCATTTCCTTTATCTGCCCTCTGTCGTCGGTAGCCTGGCGAGCGCGAGACACAACTGTAGTTTCGCTCGCTATTCGAGGAAATAATTAAACAAATCGCTGAGGGATACGAGACCCACGCAGCGTGAATACTCGTCCACGCACACGAAGCGGTGCGCCTTGCACGCCGCGAACCGCTCGAATATCATGTGAAGCGTGTCAGTCTTGTAGCACAGATGTAGGCCTTCCCCGACGTTGCCCTAAGATCGCATAGTCCACGGTCAGCAAGTTGATCCCCACGCATGCTTAATTTCAACCAGACAGTTTGTCAACCCACCTCAGCAGCTTGGATCCTGAGAATTTCTCCCACAGGCATGTCTAACTGGGTAAGTGACCGGTCCTTCACCAATTCGGTGACGTTCGATACACAATAAATATTCACAACAACGCCTGTTTCGCAAACACAAGTAGACAATGGTGAGCACAATACACTCCAGTCACAACACTGATTTCAAGCCACTAGCTTACCACTCGGATCGACTATCGGCACAGCCGAGACTCTCCGCTCAATTAAGGTGTGCAGCACACGAATAAGCGGCATGTCTTCAGGAACAGTCACGAAGCCACTGTAGACGCCTATGCCTAGGTCGAAGATGGGCTGGTCAAACAGCCGACGCTGCTCGCGGAAGGTGGCCACCAGGTATTCCAAAATCCCGCTGTGCGTGATGACAGACAAGACCGAGTTCTGGGTCGGGTCTACTACGGGAAGTCTATGAAGCCTATTGTCGCGAAGAATCTTGCATACGTCGTATAGATTGTGCTCTGGTGTGACAGACACCATCTCCTCTCTCGTTGGTGCCATCGACAGGGATCGAGGGATTGCTGTAGCACGCAGATACAATATTAGCCCTCACGTCAATCCCATTAGCACATTTTTTTTCCTGGAGCCTACCTCTCCAGGAGGCGATGCTGTGCTCTGCTAGCTCATTCATGGGCGATCCACGGATGTAAAAGTGGCGCAGGATGTTGACAAAATCGGTCGCTGTGAACATACCCACGAACTTGCCCTGCTCGGCGTCCCAAATCGGCACCGATTTGATATCTAGAAGCAGTGGCAGCAGCAGCAACAAACGTCAGTCATCAGTCTCACTTCTATCGCAGAAACTGCTGAACCTCATCTTACCATGCTCTACCAACGCGAAGAAGGCGAGGTTGATCGGGATCTTGACGTCGAACACCACGACTTTTCCACTGTTCTTGATGACGTCGTAGCACCGCGTCTCGCTCAGGAAGTCCGCGATAACTCTCTTGCCTTCCTTGACAATGTCCAACACTGACGTCTGCGCCAGATTGAGCGCAGAAGACGAATTGGAGCGGTCCGAGTCGCTCATGGACTGGTCTTCGTCCCCCTGCAGCTGCGGCGGCACCACCACGTGGGTGCGGGGCATGAGGCCGTTCGAGTCGGCCATGGAGTGCACTGTGGTGTGGTTGGTAGGGTCGTTGAAGCCCGAGGTGGCGCTGTGCGGGACCGGCGGCGGCGCGTCGTCCCGCGAGGAGGCGTAGTATCCGTCATGGGACATCCCTCCGTCGCCTCGCTTTCTCTTGCGGTCTGCGAGCGTGGTGGCGACTGCAAGAGAGGCTCCGTGCAGTCACGGACAGGTCAGGATGGAGCAGGACAGCGCAAGGCAGGGCGCTCAGCAGGACCTGGAGAAGAAAAAAGGGGGAAACGTCCGTCGAGAGCGCTACAGAGCGAGTTGGAGGGCCAAACAGGCACCGACGGGGGCGCAGAGCAGTCGCAAAGGCAATCACGGAAGCCGAATACGAGGGAGGGGGACGACGGCGCGGAAGGAGGCGTTCGTGAACGTCCCAGCGGCGGCGATCGGCAGCACGGGGACTGAGGGGGCCTTTGGCTCGATGGTGAGTGGGTTTTCCTTTGGCGGGTTACTGAAAGCAAGATAGTAGGGTTTTGACCAATGGAAAAGGGTTTAGAATTGAATCAGCCAATGTGACGAGCCCTCGTAGATTGTGTCGTGTACATAATTTATCGAGCCGAGCATTTTTCGGAACAATTTTGCCCACAAACCGACCCAAGTCGAATACGGCTTAACTGCGCTTCAACTTCGACTGATGTCCTGTTTAGGCTGGTACCAAGTACACAGTAAGATAAGTTTATGTCGAATCGATGGTATAATAGTGTGGTTTGAATCGTGGTCTCTTGCTTGCAGCTCTCGACGGATAGGCCTTCCAGCCAACGTGAGAAGGCTTCATGGCATTGCACCAGAACTGTCCTTGATTGTAGGCAGTTATGGAAGGCGAGAATATTTCCTTGCAACTACTTCGAAGTAATATCTAGGTGGCTTCCCTCCCTAGTCCATAAGAGCCGCGTCCGCCAGAAGTTTAAAAGCTGCCTCATCTCGTTTGATTTTCTGGCTCAATCGCGTGAGAATCGCTTGCGCTACGATGGGAACGGGGTGTCCGTAGTACTGGGTCTATAACCTGGTCATGGTCTTGATGTTCTTCGTTAATCTTTTCAGCAATTGCCGCATTCGCCTTCGCTCGACCATGAACTTGTCTTTCTTCGCTTTTGAGCTGGCAATATTTTGCAGAGCTGGTCTCCTCGAGTCAATACATCTCCAAAATCTCGCTCGAATTGACCGAAAGTCTGGTGCTTGAAGATCCAGCGTTGTCCTGCATCGATTCGACCAGAAAGTTCGACAAATTCAGCGTAACTGACCATGTTGGTACTAGCGTCGAAGTCCTGGTGAAAGTCCGGCAAGACGTTGTCAAAGGTCAAACATCATCTGCTAATGAGATCAACTTCAAAAGCATGAGCTTACCATAGCAGCGTTGACAACCCGGATGCCTTCTGACACAAGGGCCAAGTCTGGCTGGTACCGGTAGTTACTCTATACATAGGTGCCATGGGGGCTATCACTGGCAGCTAGGTGGAGTCGTTAACCAATTTCTCCATACCAAAACAGATGAGGCATTGATACTTTTGCGATGAGCAACATGAAAGTCGTGAGTGAAGTACAGATTCTGTGTGTAAGTTGCCGTGCACACGTTGAAGTCAATATCAGTATGGCTATGTGCCTGTAAATATTGTGCTTTGCATCTATTTTGCCGTCCATTTTAACCACCTAAAACAAGCTTCAAGTTTAGATAAATGGGGAGGATTGTGAGAACTGTGAGCTCGGTTTTTCTATAAAAGTCTGAAATGCGAGCAAATCACTCGCAATTGCACTTGACGCATTGTAATTCGGTCATTCAAGCATCAATAACGACTTTTCATGCACAATTACGAGTTTTGCGGCGCGATCTCCATCTTGCAAAACCGACTTTACAAAAGTGAGCAAGTCGTAATTAGGAATTATTCTAACTAAATAAAAACGAACTTTAACAGACTTATCAATTCGGTTATGCCAAAATAAATGCAAAGCACAATACTATCTAATAATTACTACAATCGGTGCAAGGTGGCCCGATACAATTTGCAAGATGACCGCTGGACGATGGCTACATTAGTGCCCTTAAGTTCCAGAAATGAATCCCCTATGGCCAAGTGACATGGTCGCGACTCGCCAGTGTATTATACTCTGATGGCAGACAGCTGCGAGCAAGACCAAGCGGCTTCGTTGCAGGCCTTCGTGTCCTCAAGCGACGCCATCATCGCCAAGACGGCGCTACAATATGTGGACTTTGTGCGCTGCAGACGCCGCGTAGTGGACGCCCGCAAGTGGCTCAAGCTCAAGTCGGAGCGGGGCGTCGACTTGTACACGGAGCGCGTGGAATTGCGGTCTGCTCCGAGTGTGTGCAACACCCGACGCTCGTTGCCAAATGATTGCAGCAGCTTGGAGTACTTCGGGGCGCGCACCACGATGGTGAGCGCTTTCGGGGGCGGGACGCTGCCTGGGACGGTGGACGAGGTCATGACTGGACTGTATGCTGACACGACGGAGCAGATGCAATTGAACGCCCCCATCCAGTACGGCAGCCTCCTGGACTGCGGCGTGGTGCGCACGTTCCGCACGAGCTCCGACGTCAAACCTCATGAGTTCTTCGGCGTCAAGTTCGTGGAGAAGTTCGGCCACATTCCGGGAGTCATCGATCAGCTTTGCTGGGTCGAACGCATGGATGTGATGGTCATGGCTGGAAGACGTTTCGGATTCCAGTTGATCAAGTCGGTGGAAACGGAGGACCGGACGTCGGACCAGTCTATGCGTCGAGTCAATATGTCCGTGTGTTATCTCTACTGTCAAATAGCACCGGATGCAGTGGATGTATTTATTCGAGGAATTGTGGAGATGCCGGGGAGCACCAAACCTCGATACCGTAAGGAGACTATCGAGGCTGCAGGAGACTATATCCTCGCCTCGATTCATGGTCGAGAGTGCCAACGAATGAAGACGATAGCGACGCTGATTGAACGATCCAAGACGGAGCGCGAGAGTCTCAAGTACGTTGTTTGTCGCTTGGCTGGAAATGACGAGTATTAGTGTTGGGCTTACACCACGGTGCGGTAATTTTGCGATGTATCTTGCTGTCGTGTGTTTTCGTGTGTAGTGCTTGTCATTGCTCAAAGCTCGTCCGAGGGCTGGAAAAAGTCGTACGTCCAGAGTGCTTCCTCTTCTTCATGTTAGCCCCTCACTGGGGTATAGAGACTCATTGGAATGATATATCTTCTCCTTGTATAATAGGAAATGTGTTCGGGCTGTCAAGAAGCGATGCGTCGTCCGAAGCTGGTGGCGTTGGTGGACGCCGACAATAGGAAGCACGGCTCTCAAGGTGGGTGATTTGCGCTGCGATAAAAGTCCTGCAGACACTTTTATTAATAATCGCTGACTGTGGTTCCTGTCTGCCCTCGTCATCAGTTCCAAGCGAGTCACTGCACGGAGCCAAACTCAAGTCGCGGTATGGCAGCACGCGCGATGATGGCGATCTGCCAGACACCGTCGCGAAGAGCTACCGGGAGTCCGAGTCGTTTCGCATGATGTTGCCAATTCGAGACCCTCGTCCGAGTTCCAACTACCGCGTCACCCGCAACAAGCGGGAAAATATCCTAATTACCATGTTGCGCAAGCATGAGCGCCAGCGACGGCGGAGTGAGACGTCCACAACAACGGCTTCGAGTGCCTAAGCGTGTCCCATAGTACTGTATCATCAATGTCTCAAAAGGTCCAATAATTTGGTGATCATCCAGCCAGCCAATCATGTCCGTTGTCGGACGGAAATCTAACCAATTACGGCATACGATCTCGAATTTTCTAGTATTTTCTCACGACACTCACCACCAGCCCGATCCACTTCAACGCTGGATCTCATTATTGAAAAAGCTCAAGTGAAGCTCAACTGGAAGCAAACAGTAGAAGACAAAGCAAACGACACACACATTATGGGTAAGGACTACTACGCCATTCTGAACGTGTCCAAGGGCGCCACGGACGACGAACTCCGCAAGGCCTACAGGAAGCTGGCGCTCAAGTGGCACCCGGACAAGAATCCGAACGACCAAGATGGCGCGCAGAAGAAGTTCCAGGAGATCGGCGAGGCCTACGAGGTGCTGAGCGACAAGAAGAAGCGCGAGATCTACGACATGTATGGCGAGGAAGGACTCAAGGGCCAGCCAGCAGGTCCCGAGGGCCCGGAAGGAGGAGGCATGCCTGGCGGTATGGGCGGAATGCCCGGAGGATTCACGTACACCTCGTCGACCGGCGGCTTTCCGTCATCTGGAGGCTTCAGCTTCCATTCCACAGACCCGTCTAAGATCTTCGAGCAGTTCTTCGGTACTTCCAATCTTCACGAAGCTGAGGGAAGCGACCCCATGGCCTCCATGTTCGGCGACATGGGCTTCGGCGGCATGCGCGGCATGAGAAGCGGCGGCTTTGGAGGTCGCGACCCCTTCGGTCAGCAGAGACAACCACGAGCTCAGCAGCTCCAGAGCGAGCTCGAAGTGCCGCTGGAGCAGCTGTACACAGGCTGCACCAAGAAGCTGAAGATCACACGCAAGGTACACGACCTGAGCTCGAACCAACTCCGTGAAGAGCAGAAGATCTTGGAGATCAATGTGAAGCCTGGCTGGAAGGACGGCACAAAGGTGACATTTGAGGGTCAGGGCGACGCGCTGCCCGGACGACCGGCTCAAGATATCGTGTTCGTGATCAAGAAGAAGCCGCACAACAAATTCAAACGTGAGGGCGACAACCTGCTCTACCACGCCAAGTTGTCACTGCGAGACGCACTGCTGGGCAGCGGCACGTTGACCATCAAGACGCTGGACGGACGCGAAGTGCCCGTTCCGCTTGGAGGTGTTATCGCTCCCGGCACGAGGATGGTGATCGCTGGTGAGGGCATGCCTCTGCAGAAGAGGCCCACGCAGCGCGGCAACTTGGTGGTGGAGTTCGACGTACAGTTCCCCACCAACCTCACAGAGGCACAGAAAAACATGGTGCGCCAGGCACTGTAGCGAATTTTGTTAGGATCAGCGCTTAGGCAATTTGTCGTGTAAGGTGTTCATTTATTTTGCAATAGAAAACTTTGAAACAAAACGCAGTTGTTAGGATCTTGCAGTGTTCCGGTGGTGTAGTCAGTCACTACCCATCGTCTCAGAAGTATGACAACACTTACATGCAAAGACTTCGTACTTCGTTATATTACATCATTCGGTTGGTGTGCTGCTCTCGTTCGCGTCTTGCTTCTCCGCTCTTCGTTTCTCCATTTTTCTCCTTTTCAACGAGCTTGCAATCGCTCGGTCCTTCGCTTCTTGTTTTTCTTGTCTGAGTTAGCGGTGGATAGCCGACTTCCTCGTCTTACCTCCTTGTCTTGGGCCAGCGAACGGACGTAACGCATATGCAACGAGAGCAAACTGAATAGGTAAGCAAAGAACTTCTCCGTCCGTTCATGAACGCGCATTCATCCACCGACAGAAGCAGTGAGACAGAGAGGAGGAGATAAAAAAAAAGTTACTGCGACGAACGCGTCCATCAGATCGTCCGTCCATCCGTCAATCCATCCTTCTTCACATGGTGCCGCGACGGATATGCTGGTAAACCAGTCCTTCGGGCGTGAGCTGCGGCTTGTAGCCAGAGGACGCGGCCCAGGCGTGGATGTTGATGTCGTCCTTGGTGGTCTTGACGACATCCGCCGCCTTCTTGGCCTGTTGCTCCTTGGCCTTGGCCAGAATCTTGCCCACGCCATCGGCGAAGGCGTTGGCGTTGTCTCCGCACTCGAGCTTGAGCACGTCGATCTTGAGCTGCATCTGGTCCAGCAGCGCCACGTTCTCCTTGGCCAGTTTGCGCTCCATCCTGCGGCGTTCGCTGTTGAGTCCCGAGAGCTGCTTCTGCAGTCGGTTGACGAGGAATTCCTGCTCCTGCTCCAGCTCGTTCTCCAGATGAACCTTCTCGTGCAGGATCTTGGCCACCTGCGATTCCAGCGCTTTGCGCACGCCGTTGTCCTCGTTCTGCAGCTCCTGCAGCAGTCGCTCCTTCTCGGCGCGGGCGGCCTCCAGCTGCTTCGAGAGGCGGTTGACGATGTACTCCTGCTCGTTCTCCAGCTTGTTCTCCAGATCCACCTTCTCCTTGCGCAGCTGGTTGAGTTTCTTCTGCAGACTGTTGGTCAGCAGCTCCTCCTCGCGCTCCACCTCCAGCGCCAGCTTCTCCTTCTCGCTCTTCACGTCGTGCAGCCGCTTCATGAGGCGGTTCGTCATGCGCTCCTCCTCGAACTCCGTCGACTCACCGAGGGCGACGAGTGCCGCGCGCAGAGACTTGACTTCCAGCTCCAGCGCGGCCGTGCGTTGGCGCTCCAGGATAAGCAAGTCGTCCTCGACCGGGTTGTTCGTCTGCATGGCTTGGGACTTGAATGCGGCTCGGTTAAGTTCGGCTTACCCTTCGCGAAGCTTTTCGAGAAATGGACAGCGGAAATAAGACAAGGAAAAGAGGCACGACAGAGGACAGAGAACAGGACACTGAGGCAAAGGGGAATGAATTATGTAACTTGTAGTGAATTGGATAATTCGGAGCGGTAATCAGGACTGACGGGATGTGCAACTTCAACTGCGGACGAATCTCTTCGAGCGCGAAACGTGGCTTGACTTGAGGCTACGTCGTTGCTCGGCATGAAGCTTGAAGCATGAAGGGCAACGTAACAGCGCATTGCTTCACGCTGTACTGCTAGTGTGTGGCTTGCTATTACGCATTTAGTGACGCATATTAATTAGACCTGGCGTGCTTTTCTCTGCCAGCTGCGGACTCGCGCACGTTTTCTCTCTTCACTTTGGCGCCAGACGGAACTGGACTAACGTTTCGGTGAAAACGTGGCTCGAATTTTTGCTGTAGTCGCGGCCGACATTATTAATAGAGGAAGGTGGTTTCACACACCTCGATGGTTGTTCCTCCGCTTGATACCAGCGCGTTGCCCGTCAACATCGTCCTGAGCATGCCCCTCTACGCCTGCAGCTGGTTGGTGCTCTGCTCCATTGCTTGGAACAGAAGTGACCACTCCAGGACTCACCTAAAAGCCTGGAGATTGCGCCTGCGATGCGACCAAGGACCATAAAGCTTTCGAGAGACGACGACGCTGAGGCCGAGTCTGACCATTCCGAGCCTGGCAAGAATTATCGATTGCGGAAGAGTCTGCATCCATCTTGTTGGCGATGGCAAAGGCTTGACATTATCCACTAGTATAAAGTATAGACTGCTTGAAAATCGAGGTTACAAGTACCTTGTAACCGTGGAATGCATGACGATTTTAATAGGCACATTACATGTAAAATGGGCCAATAGATACTTAGTAATCAGGTGCCCACTCCGTTCTTGCCGTGTTCCCGCGCGAAGCGCTCACGGACATATCGATGCCCGTCGAAAACTATGCATCTTTGATGACTTGCTCGGTCTGATAATAATACCCTGACGGAGTGGCAAGAATTGGCGCGGTGGCCAGGCTATCTTCTGTATCCAAGCTCACGAAGCAGCGCAAAATTGTTGCCAAGCTGCAGTTTTAAGTTAACACACAACGGCAATTACCGGTACATGTACCGGTACCACACTTTCAAATTGAATACACAATTTGTGATGACCAGAAATATGTGGCACATGTGTCGCATTTTAGCGCTTCACCGTCGTATTACGACTCGTACCCCAGTTACGACACGATATCCTAGCAACGATGTCGTCGTCTTCTTGGGGCGGCTGGGGCACCAAGCTCAACGTGACATCCATCGTGTCCCAGGGGCTGGAACAGGTCCGCAGTCTGCGCGAGGACGTGGAGAAGTCCTTCGACCAGGTAGTGACGGGCGCCCCAGGCGCTCGTGTGCCGCTTCCTTTCGCAATGCCCGTCACGACGCAGCAGCAACAAATTGAGGACAAACAGGCCGGTAATGAGGCAGTTATGGCGCAAGATGAGGTGGTTACACCAGCAGAAGAAGCTATAATTGAGGATAAAAACCCTAATGAGGTTTTAGAGGAGAAGGTTGAAGCTGCTGCTACTGAGACTGAAGAGACCGAGGAGGACACACAGCAGCAGCAGCACGAGGACGACGAGACCGAGCAGGAAGAGGAAAAAAAGCAGGTGCAGGAGCTGCAAGGGGACGACGAACAGGAAGCCAGGGACGTTGCAGAGGCCGTAGAAGAGCGAGAAGAGGCCCAAGAGGAAGAGCAGCAGCAGGAGAAGGAGATTGATGTGGTTGAGGAGGAAGCTAAAGGGGTTGAGGGATCTGTTGAGGCTGAGGCTAACGTTGAGGGAGATGTTTCGGAGGTGGAGGAGAGTGCGGACGTGTCAGGAGAAAGTGAAGCTGAGAAAATAGAGGCAGATACTGGAGGTGATGACGTCTCGGAGCAGGCGGTGGAGGTGGCGGCATTACGGAAGGAGCTTGAAGTGAGAGAGTCGCAGCTGTTGGCAACATCCACAGCTATCCGGGAGCTGCATGACGAGCTGGACAAGACGTGTCATCGCGAGGTTGCAGCGGTGGAGCGCGCACAGTTCCTTACGGAGCAACTGGAGAACATGCGGCGTGAAGTGGCGAAGCTGACGCAGTTGCACAGAGACACGAGTAATAGCCAAAGTGCAGATGTGCAGGCGCTGCAAATGGCACTGGCGGAGAAGGAGGATAAGCTGGGTGCTTTGCTAGATGAAGGCCAGGCGCTGTCGGTGAAGCAGGCACAGCTGGAGCAGAGACTGCGTACACTGCGTAAAGAGAAGGACGAGTTGGAGGAGCGAGCACTCAAGTCGCAGTCACAAGTTGAAGCGTCAGCCGAGGAGATGAAGGAACTGCTGTCGAAGCTGAAGGCTAGCGAGGAGGAGAAGACACACCTTACGCAGGAAAACCGTCAACTGGCGAGCAGTGCGGATACCACGACTACCAAGGTCGAAAAAGCAGAGCGAGAAGCGCAAGAAGCGACGCTGCAGCTAGAAAAGCTGCAGACTCAGATGGAAGAGCTGACCCTCGACGTAGCCAGTAAAAGCGAAGAAATTGAGAGACTCAAGACGGCTACCCAGTCTAATGAGGCTCTTAACCTCGAGAAAGCGGAGCTTCAACAGACGCTGCATTTTCTGCAGCATAATGTCCGCGACTTGGAGAAAGAGGCAGCCCGTCGCGAAGAGATGGCGTGGGCAGAGATTGCAGACCTGAAGCGCAAGTGGCATGACGCTGTGGCTCGTGTGGACATGCTGGGGCAGAGTATATCAGAAGCCACGCAGCCACTGCTTCGCCAAATACATGCATTGCAAGAGGACCAATGTGCGAGGCAAGATAGTTGGAAGGCAACGGAGAACACACTTGTTGCACGCATTGAGGAGGCCACAGAACAACGTCGCGCAGTAGAGCAGGAGAAACTGGACATGGAGCAGCAATTGCATGAACTTCAACGTAAGGTGGAGGAAACTGAGTTGGAGATTACAAAGAAACAGGCCGAACTCGCTCGCGCGCAAGACGTTGTGGAAAATGCTAGGGCTGAAGCTCGCGAGTTGCGCGGACAGGCCGACGCACTACAAATTGACTTAGATCAGGCTAAGCACCAACGCGATGCGGAGGCGGGAGCAAAACAGCAACTCCAGGACCGACTGGATAGTGCGGAGAAGTCCTCAAAAAAGTTGGAAGCTTCGTCAACAGCGACAGTCGAACTGGAACAGTCTCGTGAGCGCGAGGCACAACTTCGTCAGGACCTGGAGTGGCACCAACAAGAGCTCCAGCGATTGAAGAGCTCTACGGCGCAACCCACGCCAGCGCCATTGTCAACAGGGTCCACGTCTTCGCAGCATCATTATATGAGGCGAAGCTTCGATGGCGAGCAGCACAATGGATCTGAAGGTGTCAATGGTGGGCTATCTTCTGAGGCGTCGATTCTCAGAACAACGTTGGAGGCAACAATGGGTGACTCGCTCAACTCGAATGGCGGTAATACGTCGGTGTTGGGACTCAGTCAGTTGCAACAACGATTACGTTTGCGTGAGGGTGAAAACCGAATGCTAAAGCAACAACTCGAGGCATTGGAGGCCCGACAGAAACAAACAACTGACGAGATCGTCCGGCTGAGCACGCGTAACGCGCTACTGGAGAGTGGCGAACCACAGCGTGAGCAGGCACAACTAGAACTGGCGAAATTGCAGAAGCACCAAGTGGTGCTGCTCGAACTTTTTGGTGAGAAAGAGGAGCAAGTCGAGGAGTTGCAAGCCGAGGTAAGTGAGCTCAAAACCTTCTACCGGAAGCAGCTCGACACTCTGGCTACCCACAATGAACAACAGCAGAAGCAGCGAGCAGGACAGCAGCACTATTAGTGCACACTGGCAAGCCATTTTGCTTATCACCTTGATTGTTGTTCCTTGTTGACAACACGAGCACACATTACGATACGTATGATGGCAGTGCTGAAGAACGAGAGGTACAGGTGAAAACGACTTCCATTTGAGAAAATTGGTGTTTACAAAATCAATTTGAGTCGGATCGAGGCACTTTCAGCACACAGGCCAATGATCTACAGCGTGAACTTGTCGTTGCCGTCTTCGTCGCAGATGCCGAAGT
>LGSN01000566.1:0-24266 GCA_001314375.1 Phytophthora podocarpi | reverse complement strand
GTACGGACGCCAGCTTTGTTTTAAGACCAATCACAGTTGTTTCCGTGCAATATTGAGCCGTGCTAGCAAAAGAGGACAAGTGTTCTGGAACGGAGTGGTATTCTGTATTCTACAGAATACGGGAGTACAGGGGTTAAGCGAGTCGCCTTTTCAGCTCTTGGCGGTTCTGACATTGACTGTCAATCGACATGTATAGTCAGTCCAAATCAGACCGGCACGCACGCCAATGGCGACCGTGATTGGCCAGGAGTTTTTCATCGAGTCACGGCTCATGCACAAACTGAATCAAGCTGGCCGAGTCGCATTGGCCACTTTGCGCCGTGGCACCACCGCTCCTCGCCATCGCTTGTTGCCAGCTGGCCCTGCGCGCGCTGATCTTAACTGACGCTTCGACGATCGCCGTCTGGTTCCCAGCAGCCGCAGTGACAAGATCGTCGCCAGTTACGCCTAGCGACCCCCAGACGACAACAGCTCGACACGCGACGTCACGAATATTCGCTCGCCGCATTTCACTTTGGCTGCGTCGTTGTCGCTACTCCACTCCGCCTTTACGAGTTGCGCCACCACAATACGGTAGACGCCGCCATGTCGTCGTCGCTGCCGCTGCCCAAGGGCTTTTTCAACACGAACGTTCGCGTGTCCGAGGACATGTGTCGCCAGTACATCGAGTTCGCCGAGGCCTCCATCCGTAAGGTCTTCGCGTTGAGCGACTGCCACAAGAATAGCTGGATCCCCATGCGTGAGAAGAAAGGGGTGGCCATCTACCGCAACTTCGGCCAGATGCGCGGCCCCAAGGCCTACAAATCCAATGTCGCCGAGGTGGGCTGCAAGGGCCAGCTCACGGCCTCACTCGATCAGGTCGGCCGCGCATACGCGGCGCACGACGACGCGCTATTTAGGAGACTCATGAAGAAACTGAACCCGGCTGTGATGGACGCCGCTGTGCTGTTCACGATCGTGCCGCGAACGCCGCTCACGCCGTTCAGGTACATTGGCATCAAGTGGTACGCCGTCAAGACGCCCACCCCCATCGTATCACATCGCGACTACTGCTGTCTCGAGGTGCAGGACAAAATTGTGGACTCGTTCGGCAACGAGATGTTCATCCGCATCCTCAACTCCATCGAAATCAACGAATGCTCGTCGCTCGAGAACTCGCATGGACTTGTGCGCGCAAAGATCCTCGCCGGATACATGTACCGCACAGATCGTGCCGAGCCGAACGTGGTGCGGGTACATCACGTAGCGCGATTCGACCCCGGGGGCTATTTTCCTGCACAATGGGCCTTCAAGACGGCAGAGTCGCAGCTGGTGAACAGCATCGTGCAAATTCGTCGCATCATTGACAAACAGCAGATGAACGCGTGCACCTTCGTAGACAAGAAACAATGGGTACCTAACCACGAGCGCCTGCATTGCGCTGTGTGCAGCCGGACCTTCGGCACGTTCCGTCCGCGCCATCACTGTCGAAGCTGCGGTGAGGTCATCTGTGGTAAATGCAGCGTATTCAAGTCGGTAGAGGTGCCAGGCACCACGCTCAAGAACGTTCGTATTTGCTCTGTGTGCAACATGGGTGTGCAAAAAGCTGGTGGGCAAGGCGATGATGGAAACATGTCGGATATATCTACCTCCTCTGTTACATCCAGCAGCACGATCGCACACAATGAGATGAACCTGATGGATCTTTACATGGGCAATGGCGGCGGGCCGCGCACACCCTCAGCCTATTCGGACACATCAGCCCAATCTAATCTCTCTATTCGCTCCACTACTTCCACACGGTCGGTCTACGATGCCCGCGGGCGAGCACACAGTCATGCCCGAGGAACGCGCACCCCCGGCGGCTTCTTCAACGAGAACAACACACCACGATCATACATCGCCAACAACCTCACGCCCCGCAGTACACTTGGCTTCGGTTTTGGCTCTGGAGCCTCCACTCCTCGATCTGGAGCAAACAGTGCGGCTACGACGCCCTCAGCAGGGGCGAGGCCATCAATCTCAGCAGCAAGTGTGGTGGCAGCTGCCGCCATCACGGCACAGCGCCTGTCAAGCTACAAACAGCACCCCGTCGATATAGGCTACTTGCGCGACTCGGTGCATGAAACCCCGGCAACAGCAGCACGTGAACGGCCGGAGGACCCGACGACGCCGTGGCCGCCCGCCAAGATGCAGCGACTGGAGACGGAGGAGACTGCAGATGTGGACATGGATTTAGACGAACAGGAAGAAATGGAAGCGAAACCAGTGGCGCCACTTGCTAGTGATGTTCAAGAGGAACGGCCACTGGGGTTGCAGTTGCCGACTGTGGAGCGCATTTCGGAGAGTCCGTTCGAGCAGTCGAGCTGCGCGTCGTCCGCATTCCGCGTGAGCATGATGGACAAGGAGGAGTCCGGCACTGGCGCCAGTAGCAGCAACGCAGCCGCCCCGACCAGCGGCTTGCGGCCGTTCTTCAGCGGGATTCTGTCGCTCGTGAGCGGCGAGTCGGTCGAGAAGTCCTCGAAGCGGGCCGCCTAACGGGAACTGGCAGCGGGGACACCTTGCCCTCGTCGAAGAGGCCAGCGAAGCAGCAGCAGCAACAGCAGCACACGCACAGACAGCAGCCCAGGCTGAGACTCAGCAGCCACATGCCCCCTGTGACACAAAGGTCCCCGACAGAAGACGAATGAACACGCGCCGCCCGAGCCCACCACGAGAACGAAAATTGAGGTTGCGTCTGATCGTTGGGTATCCTCCCAAGACGACGAGGTGGCGAAAAGGAAGGTATCATTGGTCAGCGTGGTAATACAAAATTCAAGTGAAATTGACTTCAACATGGACTTTTGCTCTGTAGCCACTCGTGTTCCTCGTGTTGGTTGCTAGCGTAGAACGCTGCCTTGGGCAGCGGCAGGCGATTGTCGGCTGCCTCCATGACGCAGTGCTTCTGGTGCAGCATGCTCTCGAGCTTGCGCGCGCCGTCCAGGAAGTAGCGCGACTGCACCCGCTGCTTGGCCACCAGCAGTCGCTCCTGCTGAAGCGCCTTCGCTGCGGTCTCCAGACTCTCGCGGTCCTGCTCGAGCATCATCGCGCGTTGCTCGCTCCGCTCCGAGCGCTCCGTCAGAACCTTCACGAGAGTGCGCAGTTTCTCGCGCTCTGCGATCGCGTCGGCGAACTCCTGCGCGCGTCGAGCGAGGGCGTGCGAACGCTCCAGCGTTTCGCGACCGACGGCGGCCAGCTCAGAGCAGCGCCTCTCAACGAGGGCCTCGTCCTCTTCCAGACGCCGCGTGCGTTGCTCGATGTACCCGCTGCGAGCCTCGAGCTCGGCACGCTCACCTGCGAGCTCAGACCGCCGTGTGTCCAACTCGCAGCTCCTGGCCTCCATCTTGCCTCGTTCCTCATCGAAGCGCGCGTTTGTGCGAGCCATTGACGCCAATAGCTCGCGTCGTTGTTCGTCTACAGCTTCACGCTCGCGTGCAATCTAAGGAGGAAAACAAATGGACAACCATCTCGTTAAAGCAAGTTTAGTGACTACAGCAGACCTAGCACAGGAAAATCGTACCCGATCGACCTCATCTTGTATCCGCCGCTCTGCTCGCTGCTCTGCCTGATGCTTAGCTTCAGTAGCTCGCGCCAGTACTGCAGCATGTGTCAAAGCGTCCTGCGCGGTGCGTGACTCAAGTTCGTTCATCTGTTTGTGCAATGCTACCTCCAGCTTCTCAAAGCGCTCTTTCTCCACTTCCATGATGCGTTGGTGAATCTCAGGCAGTGTTTGTCGTTCAGCAGTGCGGGCTGCAACCTCATCAGCGAGTGCTCGACGTGCAGCCTCGACATCAACTTGACACTTGTGTTCTAGCACTTCCATTTGTACTCGATGCATACCTTTCAGCTCTTCAATGCGCTGTTCACAGGCCAATTTGGCATTTACAGCCTCTTCGAAGCTGCAGGTGAGCTGATGGAAATCCCCCAGTGCTGTCTGCAACTTTTCTGCTAGGGTCATGTTGCGTCCTTCCGCTGCATGCTTGTCTCGCTCCACGTGCTGAAGCATCCCTCGCAAGTCGGCGAGTTCATTTCGCAGCCCCTCGATGCGGCGATCACGCTCAGCGATCGATGCCTGAGCGGTCGCGAGCTCCTGCTGTACATGTTCCGCCGCTCGCTCGTGTTCACGCCGTCTGTCAGCAGCACGCCGGCGCTTTTTTTCGATGCGAGCCTTGCGCATGGTGAGCTCCTCTTTGACTCGACGCAGCGACGCCTTCAGCTCACGCTCCTTCCACGTGAGCAGGGCATTCTTTTCACGGAGCTCCTCGACCTCATCCTCGAATTTGCTCTCGACTTTGCGCAGCAGTAACGAAAACTGCTTGCTCTGCATTGTAGCAATGGCTTCGGCTTCTTCTTCCGCGACAGATGCAAGTGCTAGTGGAGTAGGTCTAGGAAATACCTTGGCTTCTGACACTGGAGAACGAACCTCGGGAGGAAGCATGAAGCTAGCTCCTCGAAGGTCATTGTTGCTCTCTGGCGCTGGTGCCGGTCGAAACGAAGGCGAAGCTGATCGAACTGAGAGATCCACGACACGATTACTTTGACTTAAACTGCGCTGACTCAGCGAGCGGCGGCTCTCTTCTTCGAAGGAGGCTTCGTCGTAGTCGTACCCCGACGCGTCGTCAGACAGCACTGCAGAGCGGCGCGTATTGCTCGTGACCGAGCGGGTTGGTGATGGTGCCTTAGTAATTCGGACCGGTGAAGGAAGCTGGACAGGAGGCTTTTCGTCTTCGTCCTCTTCAAAGTCCTCTTCAAAGTCAACGCTGTAACCATCTTGGTCTTCCTCGTAGGCATCTGAGACCGCGGGCTTGATCTGCGTCTGTTGCTTCGCCTGCTTTTTCAGCTCAGCCACTGGCTTGCGCTCATCGACGCTCTCTGCAATTTCGCTCGCGACCTCACTGCCGCCGTCGCCGTAGATTTCCTCCGCTTCAGACTCCACCTCGGACGCCGCTGAGTCATCGCTGTACATGAGTTACTCAGCGAAGGATGGCAATTCAAGTTAGCATCGACCCACATTTAGACACCACGGCAATGTGGGTTGAGTCCCATCGTCGCATGCAAGACCCCACCCAGCCATACTTCAATGCGTAACTCCAGCCGGAAACGGATGTTGTCCTCCTTCGTCAATAAGCAGCTCATTACCTCGTTCTCTACCTGCAAAAAGAGACGGTGCATTCGAAAGGAAGCAAGACAATGGGAACCGCGCCTGGTATGTTGATAGACACAAGTGAGATCGCACACAAAACGCATCAACGGCAACGATGAAACTCATCACAAAGATTGTGCTTGCGAGAGCGAAAGCGACACCGGATCCGAGCGAAGCGGGGGTAGCGTTGGATTTAACATATGGTTGATTTGGAATATGCGAGAGCACCGAGAGCCGCGAAGCTCCCTAGGGATCTACGCCAACGACAACCACCGAGATGGAAGGATCGCTAGGCGCCGCAGAAGAGAAGACAGCACCACCACCATCACGGAAGACGGGGGAGATGATGCTCGCAGTCGAGGGAGGAGAGCTGAACCTGCGTCTTCGCCAATGTCATCCACCTGCTCGTGCTGCTCGCTTCCACTGACTGCGTCCAGCCTACTAGCTGCCTGCTTACTGCTTAGCGGCGTTCGAGTTGGGGCCCAGCTTCTTGCCGCCCATGCCCGCCACGACGTTCACGAAGCGGCGGTTGTACTGCCAGCGCTTCTTAGCGCGGCCCGTCAGCGCCTTCTTCGAGTCCTCCTGCTTGGGGACCTTGGGGGTCTGGCCCTTCACCTTACCGGCACGTGCCAGCGAACCGTGGACCTTGCCACCACCGCGCAGGCGGAGAGACAGGTTCAGCGTGGTCGCGTTCTCAATGCTGGTGTTGCTGTAACGAAGGGAGACGGACGGACGGACGGGCATAAACGCAGAAACACACACGAGTCAATTCACTGCGCTTCTGTATGTACTGCCCATGCGGCAGGAACCTGCCACAGACGTCCACGCAACGCACCTCATGCTTCTTCCTTTCGTTTCTCGCGGAGAATTCCAATGATAGTCGCCTGCTAGACGTGGGTAGCTTGGGCGGCGATTGGTGGTGGCTGCCGAGCGGCGGTTCCCTGACCGGTTAAATCTGATTTGACCGGTTCAGGTTGCGGTTCGCCAAGCTTAACGTGTCGTATCTGATAAATGTTAACTAAAACGTACTGGTCTGTGTATGTCTTACAAAGTGCAAGATATTTGTCGCATCAGCCATTTTTAATTATCTCGAATGATGCGGATAGCAACACGCAGTCTAGCGGCGCACGGGCGGCGACGCGCGGCGCTGGCGGCCGGACACACCAAGGCGAACGCTTTGCGAACTTTTGCGCTCTTCTCCACGAGCGCGGTGCCGCGCAATGAGGAGGAGAAGGAGGTGGTGCTACCCAGCCACATCAAGTTCCGCATGCCTGACCTGGACTTCAAGGTGCGATAGCGGGTGATAAGTGTATTTGCTACTGTCAGACTGGCAAACTGACTGGACAACTTGCAGGAGGTGGGCAGCGGCGCGGCAGACACGACGCTCACCAAGTGGTATGTGCAGGAGGGCGCGGCTGTGAAGGACGGCACGCACATGTGCGAGGTACGACCACAGCATTAACCAGAGGAGCTGCCAAAATCTCAACAGCCGACTGACGAGCTGCTGCTGGTGTTGTGATAGATTGACACGCCGGATCTGTGCTTCCAACTCGAGTCTGGGGACGAGGGATTCATCGCGCGACTGCGTGAGTGGCCGACGCTGCGGTTTCGACGGGTTGGCTGCGTCAACTGACGTTTGTGCTATTGTTGCTGTTGCTGTTGCTTTTCTCCGTAGTGGTGGGTGAGGGTGCCAACAACGTCGCTCCGGGCCAACCGCTGGCTATTATTGTGTCCACGGAGGCGGAGATTGAGCCGTTCGTGAATGTGCTGAAGGAGAACCCGCGCTGCATCGAAGGTACGCGGCGTTTAATTGCATGGCATCGCTTGCCTGTGACTGTTGACTGCATGTGTGCTGACGTTTCTCTGTGTTTATGAAGGCTACGTTGAGCTGACGAGTGCAAGTGAAGTGGTCGAAGCTGAGGTTGCGGCAACTCACGCTGCAGCTCCTCCCACGGAAAACGCGGCGTCGAGCGATGTCCTGCGCATGCTGAACAAGTTGCAGAAGGAAGGACTTTTTGAAGATGAGAAGGCACTCAAGGTGCTCAAGTCACTAGCTCGCAAGAACGATGAGCAGCTGCTTACAACGTACAAGGCCAGCTATGAGGATGGCGTGCTGGAGGAAGCGGCGTTTGATAAGGCCTTTTTTGTGGAGAATGCACTTGAACTCGCAGAAGAGGCATCAGGAACTTCCACTGAACTCAACGCAAGCTAGACCCCTGAAAAGCTCTTGGCGCACAGCAAGAGCATGTTTGGACGCGTGTGAGCCAGGGCTGAACAAATGGTAACGTGTACAGCCCTACCAATGTCATTTTTTACGTTTGGACGAACAGATCGGACGCTAAACGTTTGCTTCACTTAGCCCGACAAAACCTCGGCGGTCTTGGTTGTTCTACCCGATAAAACCATTGTAATCGACTTCGAGTAAGGTAATCACGCTGTGAATTAGAGGCCATATTACCGTCGCAGCTGTACTCCAGAGCCGCGAGTACCTCCTTTGCATGCTCCGCTGCAATGGCTAACTTATTTCCGGCTTTAGTGCCGCTGATCCACCGCCATGTACTTGAGGCTGTTGTGTCACGACATGTAGAAGTATTTTATTGCTACGCTATGCTTACGTACAGAATGCCTTCTGTCAAGCCCAGTCAGTAGTTTCAATCTCTGCGATGGCAGCCCTCTCACCCATAGGAGCGTAGAAAGTCGAATCCAAGCTAACGGAGGGAGGATCGTCCACGGCGCGGTTCTCAATTAGAATGCGTTTTGAGACCGTGTAGCTGCTATCTCGTTCCATGTTGGTGTCGTTCGTCTCGAGGGGCAACAAACAGGAAGACGGAGGAAACCGCAGATTCCTTAGACTTTTCACGGTGATTCAACTCCACCACAGATAGTGAGAGCTCCTCTGAACCGTCCCAGTTTGCTGCAGGAATGTAAGAGCTCCCATTCAAAGCCGTATTCAGCTGAGCAATAAAGCCTCGAATCACAATGCCACCATCCGAATTGTTTCGCAGCACTTGAACCCCAGTGACCCTGCTGCTCAGCGCGAACGCTCCATTAGTACAAGTGATGGTTAATTCGAGGATGTTGTGGAATAATCGCGCCGAGTCGGAATCGGCAAGTTGGAGATCTCCGGCAAAAACAAATTCTGTGTTCTCGTCCAATGTTAACACGTCTTCTGGCGCAAGAATCGAATAAGCATAGCGAGACCACACAACAGGATTGAACACTACCGTCGTTGTGCTAATTTGAGGCCCACCCCAACCAAATGTACCTCTATCGTCAATTGTCAATTGCAGCTTGATATCAGTGCGACCAGGACTATCCGCGCGGTAGTATTCAGGGTTCGAGAGATCAAATGTTATCTCTGAAAGCATAACGTTCAGCTCGTCGGGTGTTCCCGAAACTGCCAGGTACGCCACCTTCTTGGTAACCATGTCATTGGAAAATAAAGGAGACGTCTGGTTGGAAAGCGTCACGAAGCCACCGCTGGCTTCAACAATCAGATCCATCATACACGATTCAACTGCGCAGTTGATAGCAGCAACATCAACATCATGAAAGGATATTTTTGCGATGCTTGCAGCTCGACCTTGCTGAAGTTCACGAACAATAGATGAACCGATATTCCATACTGGTGCGTCATTCACAGCATCGATCGTTATTGCAACACGAATAGATGACGAAGGAGTTTGCTCCTGGGTGTACTCATCAACCGCATTGGCAGTCACAATGAACGAGTCCCTGCCGTAGAAGTCCTTGTTCGGAAGATAGCGCAGACCGACCATGCACGCGTTCACGTTTTCAAAAGTGCCCTTAAGTTTTACTATGTTGCTGTCGTCAGCGGTTCCCTCGAGGAAAGTGAGGCCACGGACATGTAACAAAGAAATAATTCCATTTGTCACTGACAATGAAACGACCAGAGTCGCCCGTGCTGTGTCATCTGCGCTAGAGAATGATAAATCGCATACCCCAATCCATGTATCTTCATCCCCACGAAGCATTCCGGGTGGATCATCAGCATAGCTGCTCACTAGAGCATTCGACGGAATATAAATCGTAACGGGGTCAGGTTCTGGACCTACGTAGACAAATAGCACCGACACGCTTGATCCGTTGAATATCGAGAAGTCTGTCGAGTGGATTGTAATGGTATCAAATCCGTTCATTCCAGGTACGCCATCATCAGGCCGAAACTGCAAGCTGTTCCAGTTTTTCGCTGAACTGTAAACGACAGAAGCGATAGCGACATTTAGATTATGCAACGTTCCTTCTAGCGTCAGTCTGGAGGCCTCCTCTCCGGTGCTCTCTACTGTTTCAGTTATCAATGTTACTCCATGGGGCCTCAGTAGTGCAAGTTGTCCGTATTTGGTCTCCATTATGATACGGAGTGATTCATCCAGCGTGTCGGGATCTCGAAGGTGCAAGTCATCGATTACAAGCGGGATATCTTCATCTGCTTCATAAAATACCGATTTTACGTCAATATACGGGGCATCATTTAATTCAACCACAATGATAGGGACTGTGACCTCGTCAAATGCTGCGTCCAATTCCCGTGCGTACTCAACTCTGATTTTGAGTTGGTCAGCGCCACTGAAGTTCGGGTCACCAACGTACGTCATAGCTGCCAGCACTCTGTTCATGCAATCCACACTTGCTTTAAATGATACGCGCTTCCACGATTGGATCCCTACAAACTGACTGATGCAGTTAGTTTGCAAAGTGTATCCAAGGGAAATAACCCCATGATAAACAGAGATACTAATCAGCAGTAGATCTGTAATCGAGAGTTGCCTTTGCGTTGTATCGGCGGCTCTCACTGAAAATCCGTCGAGTAGCAGAGGAGTGTCTTCATCACACACAAGTGGTAAACACTCCAGTCTTAGTACGGAGAGGTAGTCACCCATGTAATGAGACGGATCCTCGAGAGCGTAAGGAACTGAGATTGCAGGGGCGTCAACACGTGAAGTAACCACAAGGTCCACGAACGTTTCGACTGACTTGTTTTCATAAGACACCACGAATTGCCACTCCACAATGTGTCCCCCTGGAAACTGCTCTTCGTTCCAGTTTTGAGGCGAAAAGTATACCAGACGATTCAGGCCGCGCTCCAGGTTAATCGCAGTGCCTTCCATCTCCAAGAGACTTGTTGGATTCTGGCGTGCTTGCTGCTCATCAATGTTGGAAATCACGCCGTGGTTAACTCGGACTTTTAACTTGTACAGGGGCGAGCTTTCTGGATCAGCCTTTGCATAGTCGACTACTTTGATGCTACCGGTAGTTTTGTTGTCAGCAAACTGTAGAGCGAGATCTGAAAATTGGAAAGCTGCGTCCTCGTTGCTATAATACAAGCTCGCTTTAGAGATGACTCGAGGAACGGGTACTTCGTAGGTTTGGTCAACAAGAATCATCCGCTCATGCAAAATTCCAGGGGGTGGCAGATTCGTACTGCCTACGAATTGACGAGCGGGGTCTATCAGCAAGTGTTCGGTAGCATTCATGGCAGATGCTGTTGAGTCGTAGACTGCTGGCTCAACCGCGAGTTCAACATTTGGTAATTGCGGATCTTTTTCACACGTGGAGATCACCAATGTGGTAAATGCCTGCTTGGGCATCCAAGTTTCAATGCCATGGCCTTGATCATTCACAGAAACGAAAATCTCGTTGTTTTCTGCGCATTTCAGGTCTGGGGTACTGGTCACATACAACACCCTTCCTAAAATCGCGTTTGCATCCGGCAACAAAGCCTCAAATGTGAAATTACTGAATCCACTTGCGCTTGCTCTATATTCAATCACTGACACTCTATGCTTCGCACTATCGTCCAAAAGGAATGTTCCCGACACAGACGACAGACTAACAAGAAAGAGTGCAGTCGGCAGGGGTGCTGGAGAATCTAGCCTTGCTAGATCGACATCGTTTAGTACGATACGCTCGTTTGACAACGAGCTGCCACTACTTGGTTCGCCATGGTGGTAATGAGTAATGGTCGGCGCGTGATTGACAGCAATAATATGAATCGGGATCCTAAACGAGGCGTAAGGCTGGCGAGATTGTGAAGATAACTGAGCGATCGCCACCTCTAAGAAATCTTTTCCCGAAAAATACTCGTTGCCTTGAAAGTGTGCACCGGCAAGTGCGTTCTTCAGCGCTAGTACTGGTCCAACAACATCAAGCTCGTTTTCGTGTTTGCTCTTGCGAATATCCACGCAGCAAACATTGGTCGGGATAGATAATCGCCCATGAGCCACTCGTGCTTCCATTCTAAACCACGCCGGGTTTTCTAGATCCCCACTCACAACAAATATATCTCCAATTGTTCGAACTTTATGCTCATCCATTTGTATCGTAATAGATGAGTTGCGTGGTGTCAATATAGTCTCTGCTGATTGTAGTGAAGAACGAAAATGTAATTCAATGGGCACTGCACCGCTAAACGTTCCTTGTACTGCTTCAACAGCACTGAGACGAAGCTCTACCCGAGTTTCTCTTGCATTCGGTACCGGTATCACTTTTACAACCATTGAGCGCATAACTTCGTTCACTCGAGATCTCTCCACAGTAAAGCTTAAAGTAGGCTCGTCAGCACCACAAGGAATGTTCAGATACGTGGGTTTCACTTTTGCCATGCTCACAGCTGCTTTACCAAGCGTGCACTCCAATTGGATGGTCAGATTATAGGAAGGGCTTTTCTCAGTTCCTGTGAGCTCTACTCCACTCAAATCAGCTGTATAATTAGGTGATTGCAGGATATACGAGGTCTGTTGTGCCCCCCACACAAGTGATGAGGACTGCGTAGTAAATGGAATCGAGATATTTGTACGGTCTCTCCAAATAGGCTCCATTCCTCGCATCGAACGGGCTGCAGGTGCCAACTGGAAGAGAATAGCTTCAGCGCCAGAACTACTGTTAGAGGTGATTGTAAGCTCAAGACTTGCAAGCACAGTGCTAAGCGAGTTACTTAGCCCCAGGAACTTGAGCTGAGAGCTAGGGATTTGAGCAAATTCATATGATACACTTGGAACATGCACTCCATATCTCCAGAGGCAATTCAGACAAGAAACGTTCAATTCTAGTATGTCGTCGTCGCCTTTAGTTTCACGGTTACTATCTGGATTCGTAACGATCGAGACATTGAGCAGCGACGCCAAATTCGCGTAGCTTCCACGCTTAAAAATCCAGGGTTCATCATTAGTCATTCGTACGGCGCTAATTCGCTTGGGTAGTCTTTTGTCAGTGACTTTCACGCTAAAACTTTCGTTCGCCAGTAGTCTCATTTCCTCGCTGAAGAGCTCAAGTTGAACTTGAATGGAGTCATTCACACTGTACACGCTCTGTAGTTGAAGAGATCCCAGTGCTTTGTTCAAACAGACAGCATCTGGCGCACGAATTGTCAGAATTCGCTCTGAGCGTTGCGGTTGGTACGCGTCAACCCCGTCACGTACCTCACCACATCTTGGTACGTCAGAGTGAACAAATCCAGACGATGCATGAACACGAAGAAATAATTCGTACATGACGTCAAATTTCTGGTGTATCTCAAAAGCTCCCGAGATATTCAACGAACTACCTGCGGATAAATTCAAGCTCCGGGCCCAATTGGACACGGTAACGTGATAAAATGGATCCTGTTCGGGCAAGCGTAATACTTTACAAACGCTGATAGAGCCATCATCACCGCACAACTCAATCGACGCGGCGCAAGATATTCGCGTAACTCCACCGTTCACAGAAGCCTTTGGTACAAACTCAACCAGACGCTGGAGAAAAATAGTATTCAATCTGCTCAAGTTTGATATCATCCGAAGTGATGATGGCGACGAGTTTCGCTCCACAGTAACGCCATCAAAAGCACTGCTAGACGTCTGTTCCAGGAACAACGATCCATTGTCAGCACGGATGTCTACTTTGAACATTTGGTTTTTGTCCGGGTCACTAAGGTGAAAGGACGGAATGAACATTCGTGGGTACTTGTACCAATCCTTTATCTCGTCCGAGTTGAACGTGAATTCGGGTGGATCATTTTCGGGCTGGACGTATATGTAGAGAGTACTTTCCTGGTTTGGCATTCTGAAGTTAATTTCGTCGATACCATTGAAGTTTGGGTTGGAGATGTAGTGCAAATTTGACATAACCGATCGTAGATGACGTCTATCATTTGTGCTAACTTGTTGCTCACTGCTTGCGTTCATGTGTACCCCATCTGCAGCAGCGTAAACGATGCCGTTGTGTACGCTGATATTGACGGTAGACTCGTCTGTAAGGTTCACCAATGCATCCAAGTTTATCTCACCACCAATCAGCATGTCTGTGTCTTCGGAACACACGAGAGCCTTCCTTGATAGTATATCTGGAAGACGGGTATCCCCAACAAACTTCAGCCGAAGAAGAGCAGAGCTCACAACAGCAGACAAATCGTTATCCTGACTAGTTTCTCCTTGCACACGAACTTCAATACTCGCTGTTACTGGGATCTGCATATCACTGCGGATTTCATATTGGTACTCCACCGATTTGAGTGCCAAGTTCAAGCTCCAAATCCGTCCTTCCAAAACCAAAGTATGATGATTATTTAAACGTGTGATGGTAGCTGGGGTCGACTTCAAAGTGAGAAAGCCCTGATCGGTTCGCACTGTCACACGAAATACGATATCGTCTTGACAGTACCCCTTCTCGAGTCCCCCCCGAGCTAGCAGAATCTCAGGTAATGTGAATGGAGCACGGGTAGAACTGCTAAAGCTCATCATATTTGTGCCGCTATCAGCCCAGGACAGTTGAGGTTCCTCACAATCTGGTGCAACATACACCGGGAGCAATACTGTATCTTCAACCATCGTTTCTTTCTCATCTATTGCCGATGTTGCGTGCTTGATGTTAATCATAACTTGGTCAGGCCCGTAGAACTTTGTATCTGGAACGTAGACTTGTTGTCGAAGAAATCTGTTTGCCTGTTTCACACTGCCAGTAAAATGTGCCAAAGACAATGGCAGGTCTATCGCTCTTCCTTGCGAAAATGGTTTTGAGCTGTTGAAAACCAGCCCGTGCCCCGCTAAGAGGGAGAGGTCGATCGTAACATTACATGCGTCGCCTTTGACTCCATTCACGGTGGTTGCACCTTCGTTGCAGTGACCCCAGTGATCATCACCACCATTGACTTGAATTAACAAGCTCTCAAGTGATGCTGGAGTACCCATAGCTGTAGAAAGTAGGGAGCTGTCCCCTGGAATAATGAAATAAATGTGTAAGACGACAATCGAAACACAAAGAAAAATCCAAATTGCATGGCTAGAGTACGTACCAATCATGCTGCCATCTATAAGAACATTGAGTGTCAGTGGTCTTCTGGTAATCTTAATGTGTATTGTACCGGTAAATGTGCCAGGGGAGATCTGTCTCTCACTTTCACCCGTCCAGTATATCGAAAAGAGTATTTGATCCTCTGCGGCAGCATCTCGAACAGGCGATCTGTATCGCAATCCCTTCAGAGCAGCGTTAATGTTCTCAGCGTCACCTTGAATTTGAATCCCTGCATTGTGCTGGTGATTCTGGTTACGGTCAACAGTCGTTAGCTCCACCTTTCCACTTTGAGTCGAAATGTCCACAGAGATTCCACGAGAAAGACCACTCTGTTCTTCACTTTCTGCAATGTTCAGTGTCACCCCTACAATAGAAATATAATCACTTTCGAATACATAAATCGGAGTCACTGGCAAGGCCAGCGCAGGTGGTTTCATGGGTGCGTTGATCACAATTGGCAATATCTCGCTTGCATGGTCGTCAACCGATTCAATGAGAAACGCCAACTTGTCATAGCCATCCGAGTCAGCTTGAGGTGAGTAAATCAAATAGCTATGCCGAAATGCCTCTCTTAATGTCGAAAAGTACCCGTTAATCTTCAATGTCGAATGCGGTCTACTAAGAGACTGTGCAGGCTGTTTGCCCAGAAGACTAATTGTCCCTTTTCTACAAGATACGGTAAAATTGAGTTTTTGTGCGTATCCCTCAAAGTCAATCCCCTCAATCGTCAGTGTTTGGCCGAGGTCAACTTGTAAGTATGAGGCCGGGAGTCGAATCCCTAGTTTCGTTTTCATCCGGGACATTCGAGCATTCATTGTTCCAGAAGCAGAGTCCACAGGTTCCAGAAACATCGAAATAGTGTCCACAGCAATCTTGTCAGCTGTTCCAGGCGTATACTGCATAGCTACTTGTGCCAAATCCTTCGTCAGCGTCACATTGGTCTTCATAACCAACAGTTCTCTTAGATCAGGAGCTGAAAGAATATGCACAGGAACCCCAAGAGATGCTGACAGATTCTCCGTGGTAAAATTGCCACAAAACCCGTTGTCTGACAAAGTTACTCGTAACGTTTCTGGTACCACAACGCTGTGGTCTGGAGAAGAACAATACTCGACTTCGGGCAGGAATTCGTTTAGATCTGAGATTGTGCCTTTCATCATCAATAAGCTATCAAACAGGTCGGCGAGCTTCCAGGCTAGCGTTGCATCTCCCGTATTTTTGCCGTTTCCAACGGCATGAATCCCATTTTGCAACGCTGACCGTCGATTAATTCGCAGCGTTCCGACCTTGACATTTAGTTGCAATGTGAAGATAGGAATCACCGCTTTTGAATCACTCTCAACTGCCATGGCTTCAACATCGCCAAGCCTGAACCCCGAAAGCCCGATACATGAACCTCCGGAGTCCACAGACAAAGTTTGTCCTGATTCTCGTTCGACTGTTGGTGGGTCGTTCACGCTTGCCACTGAAATCTTCTTTTCGTGAATACTGCCAGTCTCTGATGCGAACGCTGAATTTTCGCCGGGATCAACAGCAACACACACGTCCTGCGATGGCTGTGGGACCTCTCCATTCACTGGAGATAGCTGCATTCGAACGATTTCGTTGTCATCGTTTCCAGTAAGGCATAGAGGATCAGTCACTCCGTACCACGTGCTATGATAATTCACGTCGGGCCGATAGATGATCGAGGAAAGAATCTGCTGCGCCTCTTGCGCCGTCGTAAAGACCCCGAGCGAGCGACCCTCTCGGGGATCGTCATCATGACTGACACACAAGAACGTCGTGTCCACTAGTCTCATCTCCACCTCTCGGTCCAGCCGCAACGTGCCATGGTCACATGAAATCTACCACAACATAGCAGCACGATAATTATTTAAAAGTGAATTAGCAAGACAAGGAGCAGGCAATCCTCTCGTACCAAGAGCTGGAAATACGCCTGGCTCCACATTGCAGCTCCGCCGTCTGCCGGAGACGTTTTCAGTAGGACGGCCTTTAACTTGTGAGTCTCGTCCTCCAGGATCTCGTCCAGCGATTCGTCCTACGACAACAATAGCCCCACCACAGTCAAGCTAAGTTTCACCGCAGCAGGCCACGTCCGAGTCCAACTCCTCACCGTCTTAAACCGCAGCTGGGCGACGACATCACCACTCGACGACACCCACGTCCACACCACGAGCAACCACGCGATCTTCATCCGCGAC
This sequence comes from Phytophthora podocarpi, assembly GCA_001314375.1. NCBI lineage: Eukaryota > Oomycota > Peronosporomycetes > Peronosporales > Peronosporaceae > Phytophthora > Phytophthora podocarpi. The sequence continues at coordinate 7,610 of LGSN01000566.1, read as the reverse complement.
TGCTTCACTGCCACGAGTCTCATGTGGCGCACCCACTCGCGACCTTTCACAGTGATGGAAATCGCCCCCCTCGCCTATTTATAGGCGAGCTCCGCCGTCGACTGCCTGCCAGAAGAAGACGAAGATGAAGCTGGTGCATGGCGCCGCCTTGATAGCGGCGACGCAGTTGCAGTATGTGGCGGCGAATGGAGGAGGGCTCGGGGGCGACGAGAAGAACGCAGAGCTCAGCAGTGAGGATATCGCGCTGCAGGTGGGCGCCTTGGTGGCGCTGCTGGCGCTCTCGGCCATGTTTGCTGGCCTGGGGCTCGGTCTGATGTCTCTCGACCTCATCGGATTGGAGATTGTCGTGGCTGCTGGTGAGGACGAACACGCCACGGAGAAGGAGCGCATGAACAGCGACGCCGCCAAGAAGGTGATCCCGCTGCGTCGGAATGGCAACCTGTTGCTCACGACGCTGCTGCTGGGCAACGTGGCAGTGAACGTGCTCACGTCCATCATCACGGCTGACCTCACAAGCGGTAATGTCTTCGGCTAGGAAATAGTTTTCTGGGGGCTTCTATAGGCTCATGTTGTCACCACTGTATGATTGATGCAGGTCTGTTTGGGTTTATTGCATCAACGATACTTATCCTTATATTCGGGGAGATCGTCCCGCAAGCGCTCTGCTCCAAATACGCGTTAGGTAGGGAAGGGAGTGCAAGTTGGCTGGACTCGCTGCTGCTCTTCGCTCTAACTAACGTTGCGATCGGTGCTATCCTGCTCATTGCAGTGATCGGTGGCAAGGTGGTCCCGTTCGTACGCGTCTTGATCGCTCTCTTCTACATTTTTGCGAAACCCGTAAGTATGGCGTTGGATGCGACCCTGGGAGAAGACATTGGCACGGTTTTCACGAGGAGACAGGTAATACGCGTTTATTGCGCTTAATCGTGCTCTGCACTCAAGATACTAACAATACACGCCTCACTCAGCTGGCGGAGATCATCGACATCCACGAAAAGCAGGAGATGATCGACAAGGATGAAGGCAGCATCATCCGTGGTGCCATGACTTTTGGAAGCAAGACTGCGCGGAGCATCATGACCCCCGTGGACCAAGTGTTCATGGCTTCTATTTCTGCCGAGCTGGATCGCGTGCTCATTCACAGCATCCTCGCTAGCGGATTCTCACGCGTCCTCGTCCACGGTTCTTCCGTGAACGACATCATCGGGACCATCCACGTCAAGGACCTCATCTTCGTGGATCCGAAGGTGTGTGATGGCTCAAGCTTTACAAACGTGCCCAAACGCTAATGTTTTTTTTCATGTCGTTCAGGAAAGCACTCTCATGTCGAGCTTCTTCCAAATTTTCGGTCGCTCTACCCGCTCTGTGGACCCTGATTGCAGACTGAGCGCGCTGCTGCACACGTTCAAATCCGAAAGTGCGCACCTGGTATTGGTCAAGCAGCCGCAGACGACCGACGCGGTAAGAGTCAGAAAAGCTGGTGCAGCTTATATATTTTTGTTTACCAACTTTTATGTTTCTGTGGGTTTGCGTTGTATGGCAGAGTGGCGATATGCACACGCTCCTGGGCATCGTAACGCTTGAGGACGTCCTGGAGGAGATTTTACAGGCCGAGATCCTGGACGAGGGAGACGTGTCCGACCGCCGCAGCCACATCTCGGAACGTAAGCGGTTCCTGCTGCGCCAGTTTGACGAGGGCGGACGTCTGGGCCTCGACGACTTGTGCCAGGCCGACGACCCTTCCGAAGACGAGCTCGCCGCTGGGCTCATACAGGAATCACCGCACACTGAGGAAGCAGAGGTGGACCTTTAGGCTACAATCAAGTACATTATTTACATGAATCGACGTACAACTCCAGCATTGTTGACTTGTTGCCTTGCATGCTGCAAAAGACAGTGGCCACTTCAACCTGCATTTATAGGTAGAGCTACAAAATGAAACATATGGTATTTCATAGAAATCTGTATGTAGATTTTCCTATGGTTGCCAGCAGCCAATGCTTTTCACGCTTTGCGCCTCTTGCCAACACAATCGCTTTGTCTTGCTTCGGTTGGCTCGTCGTCGTCGTGAATTGCTTGCCATGGTGAAGAAGAAAGTGGACGCGCGCGTGCGGACGCTGCTGGAGAACTGTATCCAGGAGAACTTCCGCTCCTTCGTGGTGCTGGTGGGCGACCATGGCAAGGACCAGGTCATGAACCTGCACTACATCCTGTCCAAGGCGGCCGTCAAAGCGCGTCCTCGCGTGCTGTGGTGTTACAAGAAGGAGCTGGGCTTCTCCACGCACCGCCAGAAGCGCATGCGCCAGATCAAGAAGCAGCAGCAGCGCGGCTTGTACGACCCCAGCAAGGACGACCCGTTCGAGCTCTTCATCGCCTCCACCGACATCCGCTGGTGCTACTACAAGGAGACGCACAAGGTGCTGGGTAGCACCTACGGCATGTGCGTGCTGCAGGACTTCGAGGCCGTCACGCCCAACATCATGGCGCGCACCATTGAGACCGTCGAGGGCGGCGGCGTCGTCGTGCTGCTGCTACGCACCATGGACAGCCTTAAGCAGCTCTACACCATGAGCATGGACGTGCACGCGCGCTTCCGCACCGAGTCGCACCAGGACGTGGTGGCGCGTTTTAACGAGCGCTTCATCCTGTCGCTGGCCTCGTGCGAACGATGTGTCGTGCTCGATGACGAACTCAACGTGCTGCCTATTTCCAAGCACACACGCAAGATTGAGCCGCTGCCGCCTCGCGACCCGGCGGCAGAGCTCACCAAGGATGAACTGGAGTTACAGGAGCTCAAGACGTCACTGCGCGAGACCCAGCCTGTTGGTGCACTCGTGGAGCAGGCACGCACGCTGGACCAGGCCAAGGCCATCCTTACTTTCGTGGAGGCTGTCTCGGAGAAGACGCTGCGTTCCACGGTGGCGCTGACCGCTGGGCGTGGACGTGGTAAGTCAGCAGCTCTGGGTATGTCACTGGCTGGAGCTGTAGCCTGCGGATACAGCAATATCTTTGTGACGGCCCCAACCCCCGAAAACCTCAAGACTGTCTTCGACTTTGTGTTCAAGGGTTTTGATGCACTCAAGTACAAGGAGCACCTTGACTACGAAATCGTGCAAAGCACTAACCCGGAGTTTAACCACGCTGTGGTTCGCGTTAACATCTTCCGCGAGCACCGTCAGACGATTCAGTACATCCAGCCTACGCACCACGAGAAGCTAGCTCAGGCAGAGCTTGTGGCCATTGATGAGGCTGCTGCTATCCCGCTTCCGGTCGTCAAGAACCTGCTGGGCCCCTACCTCGTGTTCATGTCGTCGACCATCAACGGTTACGAAGGTACCGGTCGCTCGCTGTCACTGAAGCTACTTCAGAAGCTGCGCGAGCAGCAGGGTAGCGCCGGGGAGGCCGCAGCGCGCGCTGCTGCGAACATTCACGGTGACCAAAAGCGCCGCAAGGGTGAACAAAAGTTGCACGAAGAGCGCTGGCAGGCAGCTAGCAATGCCGCTCACGCTGCGGTAGCTGGAAGCGCTTCGTCGTCGGCGCGTGTGCTTCGTGAGGTGTCGCTGGAGACACCTATTCGATACGCTCCTAATGATCCTGTGGAACGCTGGCTGAATGCTCTTCTATGCCTGGACGCGACGAACGCGTCGCATCGCCTAGTGGCTGGCACGCCTCACCCACGTGATTGTGAGCTGTATTATGTGAACCGCGATTCACTGTTCTCGTACCACAAGCTCTCGGAGAGCTTCTTGCAGCGCATTATGGCGTTGTATGTGTCGTCACACTACAAGAACCAGCCGAATGACCTACAGCTTCTGTCCGATGCGCCGGCGCACCACGTCTTCGCTCTGCTCGGACCTGGCGCCGAGGCCCAGGGTAACGCTGGCCAGCTGCCAGACGTTCTCTGTGTTGTCCAGGTGGCCCTGGAGGGTGAGATCTCCAAGGCGTCGGTGAAAGCTCAGCTTGCGCGTGGGCAGCGCGCTTCGGGAGATCTTATTCCTTGGACGGTGGCACAGCAGTTCCAGGACTCAGAGTTTGCAGCTCTCTCGGGCGCGCGTGTCGTGCGCATCGCCACTCACCCGGACGTGACTGGCATGGGCTACGGTTCTCGTGCTGTTGAATTGCTCACGAAGTACTACCAGGGTGAGATTACGACTGATGTGGCTGGTGCGGAGTCAGAAGAGAAGGTGGAGGAAGACAAACAGGAGGATGACGACGACGACGATGAGGAAGAAAAGAAGGCGAAGCTTCGCAAGGAAAAGATCAAGCCGCGCAAGACTCTCCCACCTCTACTGCTGCCACTGGACGAGCGCCCATGCGAGCGCCTGCACTGGTTCGGTACGTCGTTCGGTCTGACGCTGCCGCTGCACAACTTCTGGTCTCGCGCGAAGTTCCGCTCGGTGTACATTCGGCAGACAGCAAACGACCTCACCGGCGAGCACACGGCAATCTTGCTGCGCTCGCTGCGTTGCGACGATCTCCCTGCTGCTCCTGCCGACGGTTGGCTCGACGAGTTTGTGGCCGACTCACGTCGCCGATTTACATCGCTGCTTAGCTACGACTTCTCGAAGTTCCCGTGCGCGCTTGCGCTTGGCCTACTGAGCGATGAGGCTGCTGGCTCGACCCCCGCCTCGAACGATGAGGAGAAGCAGATTACTCTGCACCGCAGCGCTACCGGTGAGATCAGCCCCGCGGAGCTGGCGATGGTGCTGACGCCGTACGACGCCAAGCGCCTCAAGTCCTACGCGAAGAATATGGTGGATTACCACATGATCGTGGACCTGGTGCCGTCGCTGGCGCGTCTGTACTTCCTGCAGCGTCTTCCTCAGATGTCGCTGTCGTATCTGCAGCGCACGATCCTTGTGAGCCTTGGACTGCAGCACCAGTCAGTGGATGTGATCCAGCAGGAGCTGAACGTGCCGTCCAACCAGCTCCTGGCGCTGTTCAACAAGGCTGTCCGGAAGTTCCTCGGTCAGATTGAGCAGCTCATGGAGAAGCAGCTGGAGCAGGAGAGCGCGAACAGCAAGAAGCTGGCACAGGTGGCCGCGCAGTCACAGGCCATGGCGCCGACGGAGACGACCCTGGATGAAGAAATGCGCGAGGGCGCTCAGGAAGAGAAGGCCAAGCAGCAGCAGATGCTTCTCGACAGCCTCAACCTGATGAAGTACGCCGTGCGCGGCGACGACGCCGACTGGGACGCGGCGCTTGCTCAGTCTGAGAACGGCGGCGCCGTTGTGCAGGTGAAGAGCAAGAAGCAGACGAAGTCCAAGAAGGAGTCCAAGGACTCGAAGGACTCGAAGAAGGAGCACAAGCACAACAAGCGCTCAGCCGACGGGGACAGCGACCGCAAGAAAAGCAAGAAGAGCAAATACGCCAACCTCGGCTAGATAGTTCAGTCTGTCGTCCAGTAAGTGGGCGACGCTGCTTGTGTCACCCCTGAATATATAGAAGCACCAACTTGATCGCCTACATGCAGTGCCTGCTTCCTATTGCAATGCCGCCTGCCTATTCGTCCGCGTGCTTGGATCCAGTGGCGTGTTTGACGCTCGGTCCTCTTCGGCCATGGTACGTGCCCGTCGACAGGTCCCAGTCCGGGTCGGCGCCGGCGTCGCGAGAGCCGCTGTTTGCGTAAGCCCCACGTCGGATCTGCGACGCATTGAGCGGATTCTCCTGAGCAGTCAAGTTCGCCCCCTGTCGCGAGCAGCAGAGCGGTGAGCGCCATGGTCCAGCAAACCATAGCAGAGATTCAGCCACGCACGCACCTTGGTGTAGTGCGCAACGAACGGGATGGAGAAGAAGCCAGCGGCAACGACGAGCGCGAACCTCACGACGGTGCCGTTGCCGCCCTTGGCCTTCAGCACTCGCTTCCTCGCCTCTGTACCGACAGACATCGCAACCACAGATTTTCACACTGATTGCGTTTGTCCGTAAATACCGTTTGGACTAATTACGGGACCAATGTTGATTGTATCATGTTCAACCGACGAATGCGCTTCGGATTGCTAGTGTTGGTCGCTTCGTCGGCACTCGCTCTGCTTGTTGGCTATTGGTCTCAGCCTCTCACTTCCGAATCTGCCGTCCTGGACGTAAGCCCCACCACACCAACCCTCCAGTCCAGCACCTCCACCATGTCTCTCGCGACGAAGCAGCGCGCGCTAGCGGCCGTAGCTGGTGGCTTTGTGGCCGACGCCGCCACGATGGGGCTGCACTGGATCTACGACGACGAGAAGATCAAGCAGCTCGCGGCCGTGCGCGGCTCGACCGGCCCCGAGTTCTACGAACCGCCGTCTTGCCCCTTCTACTCGTACGAGAGCGGCGCGCTCTCGCCGTACGGCGACGAGATCCTGCCGTTGCTACAGGACGTGGCGGAGCGCGGCGATTTCGTGTCGGATGAGTTCGCTATGACGTCCTACCATGCCGCTAAGGCCTACACGGGTCGACTGAACAGCGTCTTCAAGGAGATGGTCGTCAAGGGCGACGCCGGCAAGAAATACCCGGAGCTGGCGTCGCCCAGCAAGGATCTGCACGGCGGTATCAAGGCACCTATTCTGGTTGCGCGCTACTTCGAGGACACGTCGCTGCTGGTGGAGAAGATGCGCGAGGCTGCACGTGTGCACGAGATCGGGGCGGAGGCGGAGAATGCGGCGGTGGCCACGGCGCTGCTAATTCAGCAGGTGGTGCAGGGAGTCTCTGTGCAGGACGCTATCAAGGCGCTCACTTCCAACGAAGCCGTCAACGTTGATATGCGTGCTTCTGTCCAGCAAGCCATTGACGCTGTGGAGGCAAAGACCTTCCATGACGCCACAGCTGCCATCGCCCACTTCGGCAAGCCGTGCTCATTGCCTGGTGTGTTGCAAGGGTCGGTGTTTGTGCTGCTGACCTCTGGCGACTTCGTGGAGGCGCTGCGAGCTAACATGTTGGCGGGTGGAGACAACTGCAGCCGCGCCATCGTCATTGGAGCTGTCACTGCAGCTGCGCACGGTGGCGATGTCATTCCTGCTGAGTGGAAGCAGAAGACCAAGGTCTATGCGCAAGTTCAGGCGCTCGCGGAGAAGATCGTTCAGTGAACACAACTTCGCGAATCAAATCAAGCACGACTCCGTTTTCTTAGCCCCAATCTGACTTGCTCTAAGCTTAGCCCCAACAAATTTTGTTCTCTGGATATTTATATCGAGAGTTCTCGCTGACCCTCGCCAATCCTGTATAAATACATAAATGGATACTTCTGTAATATTTCGAAACTAATGAAAATAATAAACCGTAGGTAAAACGACTGCAAACTAGATTCATTGTGAGACTCTATTCCAAAAAGGTGAATGTTGACCCAGTCGGACAAGAACAACATTCGTGCAACACAAATCGAGAAGTGACATTCGTACTCCATTCACGTAACAATTTTCGACGAGGTTCTTACCGCATTTCGCATGTAGAGAGCAACAGCGGCTTAAGAGACACAGCCCGAAGCTAGCCAATCACGTGCAGTATTCGAAAGTACAGGAAATCGCATGTAGACAAACACAGCAAAATTATCGATATACCGGTAATTCTGCCCCAATTTCTGAATTCCATCGCAGCCACCAGTTTCGAAATGGCGCGCGTGCGCCCAAAGGGAA
>LGSN01000565.1:0-24640 GCA_001314375.1 Phytophthora podocarpi | reverse complement strand
TCACGGTCTCTATTATAGCGAGTGAGTGAGGCCAGTAAACTAACTAACGAGCCAGTTGGCTAGACGCCTGGTCAACCGAGCACCTACTATATGTACATGTATCTGAATCTCCTTCGTACTCTCGTCGAGAAGCGAAGTGGGCGACGACGCCACCTATCACGCAGCGGGTTTGTCTACCGCTAGGCCGGGGCGCCCCGCTCAGAAGTCGGGGATCTTGCACGTACAGTCCATATTTTGTATTGCAGCGCCTACGACGGGGCATTTTCGCGCGCGCCATACGGAAAACAAGATCTCGGCAGGTGGTCGCAGGTCACGTAGCATTGACACGACGATGTAAAGCTAGGCGACCGCATAACGTGTGAAAGATCNGCCGAAAAGCAAAAGGAGACGTGCGACGGTATTGCGATTCGTCTGCTTCGCACTCTTTGCCTGACACAGTCGCCGCTCAAGCACCAGTGCATCGATATCGGAAAGCAACGCATCTACCTCCAACGGCCGTAGCCACGCTGCATGAGACAGCCGAGTCGGTGGTGCCACACACCTCAACTCGGCTGCTGACGAAGCAGCCTTGCCATCCTCGGCAGCACAACATGGCGTAGTGGCAGCCCACGACTTATATCGTTGGATGGGACAGCCTAAAGCCACTTTGCGAGCCTCGCATAATGTGTGCGGCGGAGCCGCGGCCTTCTCGCTCGCTGAGAAGGGGCAGCGACAGCAGATACCTTTTCTCGTGACCACCAGTTGACAGCGAGGGACGGGGCCACATGCGACGCCAAGCAGAACGAGACCTGCCACGGCCGGAGCGTCACGGGCGATAACTCGCTGCGCCAATCTTCAGGCGCACAGTGGCGAAGCGCTCGGTCGATTGGCCGACTCGGCAGTCCGGTTGTGATTATCTCGGGGAGGTACCGGCGGCGTGATTTCTGAAGATTGCGGTGCTCTTGGTGCTTGGGCTGGCGCCTCGCCCAATGAACGCGCGACGTTGAAGACGAACACGTGCGGATTGGCTGGCGGTGATGGGTAACTTCACGGTTGTCCGCCCTCCATCGTTAGCAGCGCGCGAGACAGGGCGGGCCTGCACAGTCGCAGCAAGGGAGGACAGCGTCCGGGCGTGACCTCACCACCGACAGCCGCGCGCAACGCGCAGGCGAGTCAAGAGCGCCCAGTTGGCTCACTTGTCAACTTTCCGCCTTCGAGCCACTTGCTCAGCTCAGTCTGTTGGAGGATCTCGCAGTCCGACCACCACAACACACACTCGACGACGACAATGTCCACCGCCACGATGATCACCGCCGCTCCGATGATGGTGCCGCACTTGCAGCCGCTGTCGCCCGTGGCCATCACGCCCACGCGGTCGTCCAAGGCCTCGGAGCCGCTCTCGTCCTTGGAAAAGATCGACCGCGTCGAGATCAACCACACGACGGAGCGCGACGGCGTCGTGTACTACGTGCTGGACGTGTTCCTGGAGCACAGCACGTCTCGCATCCCGACGCTCAAGACGGCCAAGGCCGCGTCCACCGGCCGACCGGACTACCAGCTGGAGCGCCGCTTCAACGACTTCGCCGACCTGCGCTACCAGGTGTGGGCGTACGCGCAGCGCAAGCACGAGGAAGGGTGCGCGTGCAAGTACTGCGACGCGTTCATGAGCTACATCGTGCACTCGATGTCGCAGCCGCGGTTGTTTGTGAAGCTGGCCACTGGCGTGGACACGCGCAAGAAGCTGATGGCGACGTTCTGCAACAAGTTCATCGGCATGACCATCGGCGGCAAGACGGAGCCGCGGCCGCGCAACTTCGAGTGCGACGGGTTCCAGGCCATCCCGTACTTGATGCAGTGCTTCTTCGAGAAGGACGACGCATAAGAAGAAACCTGCTTAGCAATGACCGTGCCAGCATCGGCACGTCGGAGTAGAGTGCAGGGCATCGCCGTACCATATTCGTATTTATTTCTAGGCAGCTTGCAAGTAGTAGCGCACTGAACGACCCGTATCTTAGCTATCTATAGACAGCGTCTACCAAGTAGTATATATCAATGAAGCGACATTACGCGCACAACATTCCGAATGTCATTCGATCAGCTAGCTGTTCACTTTGTTAGCGATTTTTGCTCAGCGGTTCGCTCCGTTTGGGTCGCACTGCTCGCCGCCCAGTGTCATCATGTCTGCTACTCGCTGCGACTACTGCGTGACGACTGCATGGGAAATGTGTCCGTAGTGCTGCAGGGTCCGTGTATGCTACATGTACTTTAGTCGATGTGGCGAGTCCATGCCACGTTAACACGTTAGCTTCAACGTGCTGGCAGACAAGGTCGCTTGCTCATCGTGATTTCGCCGTATGTGACGTACTATGTCCGACTCGGACTCCGAGCGCAATGGATGTTATTTCGTGCCGAACGTATCAAAATGTCTTCGTGCCGTGGTTGCCATGTTACGGCATGCGAATGCTTACCATGAAGTTCGAAAGCGGTCTACTGTGAAAAGTGCTGTTGGTATCCGCAATGGATTCCGCATAGAGGGCTTGACGCTAGTACACGCCCCTGCTTCCCGTTGTATGGATAGAAGAAGTCTAATGACTTCTGAAAATGGCTATCTTGTCAACTCAGCGGAGGCTAACTTAGTATAATTGCATGGTGCCTCTCCTCGCGGCTGTTGCAACGTTAACAACTGGAGCAGATGTCACAGCCGGCAGGTGCATCAGTCTTCGCCCTATCGGACACCTTCGTCAATGTGGCGCCGTAATGCTGCCGCTAAGCCAAAAGGCAGCATGGCCTCGTCGTAGGTTGTGGCTCTCAACACTGTCGAGCGAGACAGTACAAACCACTAACTCCGAGAAACGACTGGTCAAGACAGGCCAGCTCAAGTCGAGCACACCTTGCGACCCCCCTGGATCATGCCGGTGCTGGCCGCAATGCGTGCACGGCCCCCATCAAATGCGCTCGGAGACACGGGGGAACTGGACGGATGTGGCCGGTCAAAGCGGCTTTGGCGCCTATCTCGAATATTCACGCCCATAGTGCCGTCGAGTGCAGCGTGTAGAGAACGCGAACATGGCACCCAGCCGCTTTCCGCATGTGGGGCAGCCTGAGCCTCAGGTGGTCGCTACACATGCGCAAAAATTACGGGATAGGTATAAATACTTGCCTGGCCAGTTGACCTGCAGTCCGCGGCGCGGAACCGTGCTTCAGTTTTCAATTTGCCATTCGCGGGTCAAGCCTGGTCTCCGTGGAGTCGCTAGCGCCTCCTTCCACCACCACTCCCTCACACCATGGTCCACTTCTGGGAACGCGCATGGGCACCACCTCTCACCCCGGTCTGTCTAACACCACATCGCTCGTCCAGCGCAGTGGAGCCCATCAGCGTACTGGAGAAAATCGACCACGTCGAGATCACCACCTTTGCGGAGATCGGCGGTGTCGTCTACTACTTCGTGGATGTCTACCTGAAGCACCACACGAACCGCATCCCGACCAACAAGAGATTGGAGGCGTCACAACGAGACCAACCTGACTACACCATCCAGAAACGCTTCAACGACTTCGCCAACCTGCGCTACCAGGTGTGGAGCTACGCGCAGCGCCAACACGATGGTGGGTCTGCGTGCAAATACTGCAGCAAGAACATGGACTTCCTCGTGACTAGTTTTTCGCAGCCGCGGCTGGTCATCAAGTTATTCGTCAAGGGCAAGAAAATCCGCAGTCGGCTGCTCGCGAAGGGCACCAACAAGTATATTGAGCTGGCCATCGGCAAGAAGAAGGAACCGCGGCAGCGCTACTACCTGTGCGACGGCTACATGACGATTCCTGCCCTGGTCGAGCGGTTCCTCCGCGATGACGCATGAGAGCGCAGGGGATGATGCACTGCCTGCCAAGCAAAGTACCTGATGCAACTGCGAATCCCTGCGCTGTGCTCTCCTGCCGAAGACTCGCGCGCACGACTGTTTTGAGCACCGCTGTCTAGATTAACGTAAGTGTTGTTTGTAGAATATTTGGTAAAGTAAGACAGAACAGTTCGGATCGAGCGGGTTACGGCAGAGATTGCCAACGCTAGTAGTGACCAGAGCACACCCGCGTAATATTTATAGTGTAATGGCATTGTGGTGTGGGTGGTGTCGTCGTTGTGGGCCAGTACATGTACTTCATGTAGTTGGCAACTTGAGCAAAAAGCGTCCCTTGTCTTAAAGGTGTCACGCCTAGAACCGCAACTGATCTTGTCGACCACCAAGGGTAAGTTGCAAACACTCGACGACTAGCAAAGGTGAGGATGAATAATACTACAACATGTACGCTCTCGTCGACAAGTTACAACTGTATTTCACACGAGACTGGTTCTAAAAGCGTCCAGTGGCTGGCGAATAAGGCTATTCGTCGCGTTGCAACGTGGCTGAAAACTCCCCCGGTGCAGCAACGATATCAAAATTGGTAATTCAAGCCCAAGAGTCCCCAAGTTGGCAATCCCAACAGCGCTGGTACATGTACATGTATTGCGGTCGCTGCAGCGACGCTGTTTACCTGCACTAGGCTTACCGCACGTGCGTGTGCCTGACTTGATGAGCGGATACCGAAGTTGAAGTTGCGCGAATCCAGCACCGAAGCGTCACGAAAGCGCTTGGCAGTCTAATGCGTCCGGAGCACAACCCATTAGAATATTATATAACGACAGGCAACGCCGTACAAGCTAACACTTTTCACCGGCGGGTCGCTTGCGTTGCTGCTTCCAACACCTTTCTACATGTAGGATCGATAGATCTGTAGTGTATGCCACACAAAGTGAAGCCATGTCTGTCGGAGGAAGACGGTGCAGCGCCGAGCGGCGCGTGCTCTTTGCCGCGGCAATGCTGACTCGATAAAAGCGCCATCGCGACGGCTATGCTTTTCGCCGTTTAACAGCAATGGTCTCACTACAGTGTGCTAACAAAGCGCGGGGCAGCCCAAGTCTTGGATCGCGCGAGAACCTCACGTCAAGCAGTTGGCAAACCAACTTGACTCAGCCTCGCTTGCTACATTTTTCTCGCGTCGTGTCTCTGGCCACATTGCAGTTGGCCATGTGGGATCGCAAGGGGCATCATTCAGCTTTCCATAAACAAGAAGTGCAAGCCAACCCTCTTACTTTACCCTTGTGAAATCCTATAAAACCTTGAAAACAGATCTGACATTTTTCATATCCAACCCCGAAAACCGTGCAAAACAAATTATACCTTTATTATCGGAAGATTATTGGAAGATAGGGAAAAAAGCGGGTATTCCCTCTTCCCACCCAACAGCGGATGATTAGACCAGCAGTTCTACCGCCTGCCATTCACCGTTCTTCACTGCAGGCATCAAGCCAAAGCAATCAAGCTATACAAGCCAAGAAGCCAAGCACAACCTAGACATGATGCGGATGATGTATCGCTCGCACAGCCTGACGGAAGAAGAGATGCGTCCAGCGTCGCCACCAGGCAAGCCTGGAGTCAACAGCATGCTGCTCGTGCCAGACCTGCAGCCGCTGCGCATGTGGCCGTGCCACTACGCCAAGGCGGCAGATGCGCTGGGCTTCCTCAAGGCTATCGACCACGTGGAGGTGAACGAGACCGTCAAGTGCCAGGGAAAACTCTGCTACGTGGTGCAGGTGTTCCTCAAGAACCCGGAGATACGCATCCCCACGTCGCGCACCTCAGCCACGCGCCGGTCGTCTGCTGCAGCCGACGGGTCGCCTCAGCGTCGCCAGAGTATCACGGAGCTGCCGTTGCCGTTGCCGTTGACCAACCTGCAGGACTCGGACTACCAGGTGGACAGAGAGTTCGCCGAGTTCGTCAAGCTGCGCTACAACATCTGGGTGCACGCGCAGCAGCCGCGTCCCGCGCGCGGCTGCATCTACTGCGACGACATCACAACATTCGTGGGCAACTCGAGCAAGCGCCCGTCAGGCCTCGTGGAGAAGATCTGGGCCACCAAGGCCCACCGGAAAGACGTGATGGAGGCGTATTTGAACCGCATGGTGGCGCTCGCCATCGGTCGGGGCGGCGACGGCCAGAGAAGCCCGCACTGCCACGGCTTCGACCACATTCCGTACCGCCTCGTACGCTTCCTTAAGAAGGCTGGAGAGGTTAACCATCTGCGCTGAAGCGGAGAGGGCACTAACGTATTCGAAGAAAGTGGCGTGTAGAGTGAGAGGAGAGAGGGGGAGGGCTGGACTTGAACATTGCGTGTTTCGACAGGCCACAGGAGGTGACTCTACACATATATTTATTTAATTGGTGCAGGAGCACAATAGCCACGTACTACATGGGAGGGATACCTTCGTTCGTGCCGTAAAATAATTTGAAGATACGAAGCGGATCATCCTCGCCCGAATGAGCGGTGTCGGCAGAACTGTATTGGCACATCGGCATGCACGTGCGACTTCAAGCTGGTATCTTGAAGTCCACCTTTGCTGCCGAGTCGAGTACCATTTGCTCGTCTTTTTTGTCTCGTTTGATCGATCCGGGCCTCGTACGGTTGCTGTATTGGACCACGCATGGAAACTAAATACGTAGACGACGGCATTTGCACCTGTTGGCAAGAAACCCGTCACGAGTCAACCTTGGTGGCGACGCTCACAGTAACAGGTGGTCTTGATTGAAGGTCGTGGGGGTCTTTGTGAGAGGAGCACAACTTGTCACACACCTGCCTGCCGGCGAGACCTGCCCGGCACACGATCTCGTGCTGGTCGTCTCCTTTAACTCTTTTCGCGGCCCATGCCGTGAAATAACGGAATTGGCGCTGATGTCTGTAGTCCGGTAGGTGGTGGTGCTGAAAGTCCTGCACTACACGAACGGAGCACACATAACGCTAGCACAGCTTGCCGCCTCCCATTCTTACTGTATGAATGTCTGGTTGCTGCCTGGAACTGGGACGAGACTCACGTACCCAACAAACTTCAACTTCAGAACCTCGGTTTACGGTCCGAATGTTATTCAACTGGAGGGTTTGCATTGATACCTACGATTTTCAAAACCTAGATCTTCCAAGTAGTCGTTAAACTCAGGTAAATGGGATATGAAGGTACTGTTCACCACATTCGACAGTGACGCACAGCTATTGCTCCTGCACCACAAAAGCGATACATGTACACCACACATTACTCAACTTGCCAGCTTGAAGTCACGCAGATCCAAGTCATCCTTGAGCATGCTCGCCGCCAAGGAATCCCGCTACGACCACCACGTGGACGACCCGTTCCTGATGAAGGTGTCCGCTCCGGCGCTGCAGCCCAAGCGCGTGTGGCCCAAGTGATACTCAGAGCCGCTGACATTCCTCAAGAACATCGATCACATCGAGATCAGCGACATCAAGACCGTGGGCGGCGTCGTGTTCTACATGCTAGACGTGTATGTGCACCACCAGCTCAGCCGCATCCCGATCAACAACAGTAACAAGCAGCAGCAGCTGGGGCATCCTCAGTCCCCGCAGATCCAAGAGCCGAAGAAGCCCGACTACCGCGTGCTACGTCGCTTCAGCGAGTTCAAGACGCTGCGCGAGCGCGTGACGTCCGCCTCGCAGCAGCAACTCATGACCACATGTCCGTACTGCGACTCCATTCGAGTGTTCATGTTCGCGTGCTATCGTCGACCAACGGCCTTCATCAAGTTGTGCACAGGGCCCGAGACCCGCAAGCTATTGTTGTCGCAGTTCATCAACCGCCTGATCGAGTACGTCGTAGGGCACCCCAAGTCGGACGTGAACACGCGCCCGCAGGATGTGTGGTGTCTCGGCTTCCAGTCCATTCCAGTCCATGTCGAGCAGTTCATCCAACAGCGGAACTACGTCGCGTGAGGCGTGAATGTTATGTATAACTTAGACGGTAGAATAATTTACATGTAAACAGGCGGCAGCGACTATTAGTTACCGACTTGAGCAGGAATCAGCGACAAATTGAGCCTCTGACCAAGTTCACCAGGGACCTTAATTCTTCTTCATGAGCCTGGTTTTTAAAAGACCATGGTTGATCTAACCATAACCTGGTACCTTCGCTGATGATGCCGAGGATATCATTGATCCTGGGCTCGCTAGTGCGGACAAGGATGCCCGTCTCGCTCGGGGCAGAAGCTGTCGCATTCGTATTTTTGCGGTATTTGACAATGCATGTTGCTTGCAAGGCGAACAAGCCCCAGAACTTACACTGTACGACCTTGGATGCACCAGTGCCACTGGTCCAGTGGTGTCACCTCGAACTGATGCCCTCAATTCGCATTCAGCTGCGCGAATGGCCAATGAAGGTCGCAGGACCAGAACCGTGGTCGTATTGAAGTGGAAGTCTGCTGACAAAGTTGCCGTTCCGAGCTTTGCTTTGCTACGTGTACTATCGTACTACATGTATCCTATACTGTACTTGTATTAATAATGCTAACCACTATGGATTGGAGGGGGCCTTGCAGAGCACAAGGAGTTTACGAATATTATGATGATCGGAGATTACACGTGCTCTGCTGAGTGTTGGTTGGGTGAAAAGTGACTCGCTTTGCTGAGTCATCTTATGCTTTCCGCGCAATCGATATGATTGGACGATGATGCACAAATGGCTCGCGTTGCAATGTCAGTTTTAAATTGTCTTCGCACTACCAGACTGCCATGAGCTTCAGTGCAAGTACGACAACTAGCTCTACTTCGTCAAGCAGCCACCTAGAGACTGACAGCGACCTACTCCGACCTCTTAGAGTTTCAGCAATGGCAGTGCACGCTGGGGTAAAGGATCGCACCCGGCGTCATGCCAGATTGCAGGAAGTCAAGTCGATTTCGGTGGCTCCGTTGTCGAGCAGCGAAAATTTGACGCACTTTGAGGTCATTGTTTTCACGAAGACGACACCTAGGCGTCCCGCTACTCAAGTAACCCCTGTTTCGGGTCCTGCTTTGAGCATGGTCAGTGAGGTATCCCCTCGTATCAATTGTGGTGACCCGGTGTATCGTATCAAGAAGCATTCTGCGGACTTTGCACGTCTGCGCTCAGCACTTCGTCGTGCGGTGCAAGTGACCCATTTGCTGTCAAGCTGCACATTCTGCAAGGCGATGAAAGCGCAATGCGTTGCGAGTGAGCAGGAAGGCAACTCTTCGTTCGAGGCTTCAAGTAACCAATACAAGGTTCAGCTCTCCCTGCAGCAGTTTGCGAACGACCTCCTCGGGCTTATTGCGCCTCCTCGCCTGTCGTCGGACGAACGCGTGTGCTACGGGAAGTTGCAGTGCTGGCATATACTAACCCATTCCTTTTCCTGCAAGCCCCGGAGCCCCATCAAGAGTGAGTAGCCTACCTAGCATCCCAGGGCACGTCGTGCTGAGATTCTTCGTGGGAAAGTTCACCAATCGAAGATACAGAACATGTACTTCAAGAAGTAGTTAAACTTCAACTTGAGCCACTCTTTGGCCAAGTCAAATCTAACTTTGCTTTGCATTGACCTGCTGCACGCAGTGCTAGTCTTGTCTTGCCCTGAAATGTCTATGCTTGACCGTTGACTCTTTCTTTGGTCGCCGGTACGGTGCTACACCGAACGTTTGAGCAAACTTGTTTGAGACCTACAAACGTAGCTCCACCAGCGACCGAAAGCTGAATTCCACGAGCCACAACAGTTTGAAGATTCCCCTGATTCTCATTTAATCGCGGAGATTATCAGGCGCTACATGTTTGTGTACATGTAGTGGGATCCTTGAGCTTTCAAGTGAGAAACTAACCCGTAGGAATCAGCGAGGTAAAGCGCGCGAGAGCTCTCAGAGAGCCGGGGCATCCGAGTGTTGGTCTGTTGCGGGCACCGGAGCCTCATCTCGAGACGAATCCGCTCGATTGGATGCGCTGATGACAGTCAGGCTGTCTTACATGATTGATGATGACTCTTACCGGTAGCCTTCATGCCTTTCTCTGAGCTCGGAGCCTCAGTGCTTCACTTCAGAATTGGCAGCGTCCGGCTCACAACGTCAGTTGATCTACCAACGATGCAGACATCACAGCGTGCAGAGGGCGCGGCTCGATCGTCGACGTCGCCTTCACGAGATAGCAATTCCTTCTCCCTTCCACATCTTATTGCTGTTGACTCAACAACGGCATCGAATGTTTCTACTACCCAAGTCCGGCTGCTGACACTTCACCAAGTCGATAAGGTGCTCGTTTCCAGTGCCACATCACGTCGCCAAGGCACAACTTTCTACACACTTGAAGTGTACACTAGCACTTCGACTACCAGCTCAAGAGACTTTGATCCAAAACTACTAAGTAATGGCACCGACGAAGGTGCTCGAACACCAGGCTACCGGGTTGACAAGACGCTTGCGGACTTCGACAACCTTCGTCGAGCGCTGTACAGCTCGTCACACTTGGCACACACGTCCGTCTCCTGCGAATTTTGCAAAGAGATGATTCTTTACCTGGGCACGGGGGGAAAACGGTTCAGTAGCAGCGCGCTTCGCCTTCTCGTTGGTCGCGAAAAAGTCATACGATCGCTGCAGCAGTTCCTGGACGTCGTCTTAGACATCCTGATACATTTCGCCTGCATTGAGGGCACGCCGTGGTGCTCCGGCCAAGGCCAAAGTCACCAGCTCGTGCGCCAATTCCTTCTGCCTCGTCACGAGGCTCGTGCGCTAGACAGCTGAGCCCGTAGCGTCGGGATACTACCTGGATGCTCTCTCTCCATTCTCTTGAATAGTATTTGAGTTTCTGTACATGTAGTAGACTTGTATTCGTCTTTCATTACTCCTATCGATGTAGCCACCGCATGCTCAAGATACAAGTAGAGAAGGCGTTGTTGAAGTGCATGAGTGAGCGAGTTTGAGTCAAACGACGAGCACAAAGGCCTCGACGCCTGCGCGGACTCTTCGTCCTTCTGAAATGCCCTTGTGAGCTGTGTGAAAGCAGCGTGGCGTCCCTATCTCCTGTGGCGCAAAGGATCTATCTCCTTCGACGCTAGGCGGGTACGCTCGCAAAAGGGTAATCGGCTCATGGCGTCCCTATTTCCTGCATCAAGCAATACGTGATGACAGGCGGGTACGCTCGGTCCTGTTCGGACTGAGCCTATGGACGTGGTGCGTCAGCTAATGGCCGGGCGTGCATCGGTCATTTTGTTGTGGGAATGAGTGCAATTTACACTTCCTCGCGCGGCTGCATGAAGCAAGCCATGAGGGCAGCGAACTCCGGATGGTCCTCGGCGCCAAGCTGGGAGGCAAAGCCTAGCAGCTGGTTCAGGAACGTGCTTAGCGGCCCCATCTGCAGGGTCATGCCACCCTGCCACGACGGCGCGAGCAGACGCGGTCGCTCCCAGCAGTAGGCCATGTACGTTGCCACACGCTTGCAGTGGGCGCAGTGGGCGCGGTGACCGCCGCGGCCCACACTCGACTGGATCTGCGAACGAAGCTTCTTCAGCTCCGCGAACGTGCACCGGAACGAGTAGTCCGAGGTGCGCTCCTGGAGCGTCTGTTGTGGTTGAGACTGGTCGGCGGCCGGACGGAAGTACACGTGCACGATGGCGTTGATGCCCTTGTGGCTGTCGGCTGTGGTGATGACGTCGGCGACGGGCTCAAGGCGTGAGTGGCTGCATGGGTCGCCGCCCATGACGGGCACCAGTGGCTGGATCGAGAGCGACTGCAGCATGTTGTCAAGTCTTGGACGAGTCCTTGGCGAGGCAATAATTCAAGAATGGGGGCGTGATCGGCGGGTTATATCCGCCGGCAAAAACGCGTTGCTGCTGGTACGGAACTGCAACAACCAGGCAGATTCGGTCTATCGCACATGAATCTTTGCACCGCGACGTGCATAAAGGCAACTACAAGAGCGTGCGTGCGACGTGCCAATCAAGAAACGACTGGTGCTGCGCCAGCAAACGAACCGGGGTAGTGGTATAGCCGCTTCAGGAATCGCTTGACCGTCACATTTTATCGGCTGCAATTTGTCGCGGCGAGCGAACCAGAAGCCCATGCCAGCGCAGGATCCGGCCGCAGTGAAGCCGCTTGGTAGCCTATCTTTCGCAGCATGGCCCGCAGCCGAAATCGATAGGCATCTCGGCCGTGACAGGTAGCCTCGCGGCGAGGCGGTTGGCTGCCAATGCACCGGACAATGACAAGCCGTGATTGTCAGGGCTCTGGCCCGGTCTCTGTCTCATTGCAGGACATCATCTGAAGCCCAAGCAGTGGCCTTGAAGGTGTACGACGGCGGTTGCGCATGGCACCCAACGCCTGGCTCCGACGCCGAGGTTTGTAGCAACCGATCATCGGTCCGATGGGGGTAGCTGAACCGGAGGTTGGTTGGCGACTGGTGGCGACTTGCGGATGATTCAGCCTGGCTGAAACGTGGCGGTCTACTTTGCACTTCAGTTTTAGTTGTAGACGACTGGAGCCCATCACAGCTTTTTAGTCGCGTATACAGTATACAGTATACCATTGCACATTCCGGCGCTAATCCAATCACCGAGTTTAGATGAATTGCGCCACCACATCTAAACTGTAGCGCTGATGAGCAAGACTTTGAAGGTGCGGGGCGTTTGCGAGCTTAAAGCACTTGACAAAAAAAATGTTTACTCATTTACTCATTTTCAATTGTGCCTTGAAGTGCACAGTCAAACAAGCTACGCTCACCACAGAAGAAGTCATGCTGTCAATGCTGTCCGACAAGCTGGGCTCGAAGCTTCAGTTACTGGTGCCGGTCGCAGTCGTACCTTCAGCCGTTTCGACTTGGCGAAACGCGCTGCTGGAGCTCAAGAAAGTCGACGCGATCCAAGTGCATTCCGCAGACAAGAAAGATTGGTTTGTCGTCGAAGTGTTTGCCGACTCACCGCCGACCGCGAGCTCGAATCCCACATTTGCAGATAGTGAGGCGATCGAAAATGGTACTCGGCTACGGAGACCAACCGCCAGAATCGAAAGAAGTCTGTTGGAGTTTGTAGAGCTTCGCGATAGAGTGTACGACATCGCGTACGAGGCGCATAGCGGCGAACCTTGCGAATTTTGCGCGGGGTTCCTGGACTTGGTCGTGTTCGGAGCGAACCCTGACGGATTTATTGTTGGTTTGCTTGGCGGCAAGCTGCTAGCGCGCACCGTGACGAAGTTCGTTGAGCAGCTGTTAGCGGTTACTATTCGTCACACTTGCAACGACACTCGACACTGCTGCCCAGGGCAGATTTCAATCCCTCAAGTCGTGCACGCGTTCTTATTCACCACAACGAACGATGCCGCCTAGGTGCCCCCATTCTTGCAGCAAAGCACGCCGAGTGATGCATTTCAAGTCCTGTTTAACAGTCCCCGTTCGTGCTAATGGTCCACCGCCAAAAATAAATCTATCCCAAGCTTACACCTTGTCGTCGACATTTGAAATCCTTCAACATGTATATGTATAGTGTGTACTGTATACATTCCCTAATTTGCAGGACTATGTATAGTAGTCAGATACCCGATCCGACTCTCTTTGCAGCACTTCATTCACTAGGTTTAGACGACTTGCGTGTGCCTGCGCATTGAAGACCTTCCGAGGCCAACCAAGGGAACGTTGCAGCGATACCGGCACTTCAGTTTTAGCTTTTTTTATCCAGTTTCTCATCCCATTTTCGAATGCGCCACGCACTCGCGACGTCCTCCAGTCTTTCGACCGAGAGGTGACAGCCCGTCCAGCTGTTTGTCAAGTCTCCACAACGATGTTGCCGAATCTGTCCAACAAGTGCAAGCTCCAGCTGCTGATTCCTGTGTCCGTCGAGCCCGAATGGATGTCGGCGCGCCGACAAGCGCTGCTGGAACTCAAAACCGTCGTCGACGTCCGCGTGTCCAGTCGTACTGGCAAGGGCAGCAAAGCTCGCTACACAGTGGAAGTCTTCAGTAACTCCGTGGACACTGAGAGCCCAACGAGCGTGGGCCAGGTGGCCAGCGATGGTAGGCTCCTCAAGGCGGCGGTGCGAACGGAGAAGACTCTGAGTGAGTTCGGGTTGCTGCGGGGTGACATTTACGATACCGCGTGGTCGGCTCACGACGACGTGCACTGCGAGTTCTGCGCCGAGCTGGTCGAGCTCTACGTGCTGGGCAGCACAGACCCGGAAGCGCTGACGCTGCGATTGTTGGGCGAGGAGAGAGCACTGCGCAAGCTCACCAAGCTACTCAACGATTTGCTCACGCTCACCGTCCGCAACTCGTCGGCCGACGGTCGTGGGGTGTGCTCAGGACAAGCTCATGTTCCTCAGATGCTGTACAACTTCCTCTTCGACGTTGCAACCGAGGACTCTCAAGCCGCATAGACCTGGTCTTTACCTGCGGCGTTTGTACATGTTGCATATTGTGGCAACTCACTGCCGATAGAATAAGAGGGCTTCAAGTCGAAGGAGATAAAAATGCATGAAATATGTGAAATCTTTGTGCACGCCTTCCGTTGCCACCTGCTCAGAGGCTATCAAGGTTACAGCTAGCAGAGGCTTGCTAGTACACCAGTCAAAAGACATCCGATAGCCTTGGATGGAAACGCGAAGAAACCGTCGTCCTGCACCACAAGAACTCGTATCTCAAGTTCTGGTGGCGAGGTTGCAATGGACAATCTTCAACCGCAATCTGTCAGATTGGAAAACGGTCGCCCCGGCTCACAAGTGTTGATCCATTGTCAACACCACCAACCGAGTCGGTGACCGACTGGTCGAGATACAACTGCTCGTAGACTGCACTACAAGAGCTTTGCGTAGGCTGGGATAGCAAATCGTCGAGAGCTGTATTGGTCTTAGAAATGTAGCCTAACATCTCATGATTTAGTTCAAGGTAAGAGGTGAAAACACGTGGTCGGGTGGCAAACTGTTGTACCATTCGCGCAGTTGGTCCGCGCGGGCGAGGGCAGGATCGTGGAGGACGTCGGACCCGGCGCCAATCGATGCCGATCTCAGGTTGTTGTAGGTAGAGAGGATGCCGTTTTTGACAACAACGATGGTGCCTTCAGGAACGTCCCCACTGTCACGAGCGAGTTGGTTCCACGTAGTGCACACCATACTAGATCCCGAATCGTCAACGAGCAGGAGCTCTCGTTTCTCGGCTGTCTTTCCCCTTTTAGTGACAAGTCGCTTCAGTGCGCCCAATGCGTGCACAACAGCGATCGTAGTCGCCGTGGACCCCTCCGCAAGCGCCGCTAAGTCAGTAAGGGGGACATCCGACATCCGCGGGACGATCGCAAGCTGGTCGGGTGCTCGGTGGATGTCCGCACTTGACCCAAAAGAGATCTTGACACCATTATTCGATGTGAACGCACGCTTTATGCGACCACCGGAGAAGTAGCAAGTTGCACTGGGAGAAACGACGCGATGATAACTGTCGACGGCCTGATTGAAGAGCGTAACTCGGGCACAACCATGGAGGGAATCCGCAACATAAACCTCTAGCAACGTACCAGCGCCCTGCCAGGTTTTTCATTCACGTACTTGGTTCCGTGCAACAACTCGTGCAATGAAAAACCCAAGGAGACAATACACCAGCCTTTAGGTCTTTGAGTTCGTACATCTGCGCACCACCAGGTTGTTGGAGAGCGTTGCTAACCGGCGGTGGAGGCGCGTTTTGGCAAACCAGCGTCCCTTGCATCGCACCCCCAGCAAGACCAGGTGCACTGCCGTCGCTCTCTCCATCCTTCGACTCTTCATCCAGGGCATGATCGCTATCCGCCGGAACGCTGTTAACGCGGAGAGTATGCGTTCCGCGCTCGGCCGCACCAACAAGTATTTTTTCGGCGTCGTAGGTACATTGCTGCTCCCCTCGTGGTCCTTGGGCCTATCACCGCCAGCTGCGCCATGAATCACGGTACCCGAACACTCGGGGAGGACTGCAACATAGTCCTTAGCTTGCCCGCTGTCGTCACCAGTAATATCTTGGACGTCAGCCTTGTCACCTCCAACAGCACCGTAATGATCTGCATTTCCCGTCTCGGAGTCGCCATCAGCAGCACAGCCCGCCATTGCATCTTGTAGGTTAGACTTGCCAGCACCTGGATCGCCTCTATTGATGTCACCTGCAGTAGCGCATTGAGGCGGGCTCCGCGACTTGCTCGAGCCCAAAAACTCATCTTTGCCCTCCGCAACGTCTACTGGAAGAGCGGGGCTGACGGAGTTTGTAGAATCTGTCGAGCCGCTGTTATCGTTGAGGGTTTCCCCAGCAGCAACCTGGTTCCTCGCGTGAGTGTCGTCCATCCTGGTGTGTTGCCAAATCAAAAGTGAGAGGCCCAACCTGTCCAAATTAGTACTGCAGGGGCAGGTCCTAAAGTTTGAGTCACCAAATGCCACTCACTCCGCCACCCAAGCAAAACCTTCCTGAAACTCGACAGACTGATGTAGTCTTATAATAGAAGGGTAATTGATTGTCAACGATGGCAGACATGTAGAGACGAAGGGTAAGACACCCCTTGTTTTGCGGTAATTAAGTAAATGATGAGACATATTGATGATTCCGCACGAATAATTGACAGACGATTGACGTTAATATGTATCATATCATTAGAATACTTCGACATCGGTCAGATGCCGTTTTAGTGAAGCCACAGGGTTACGTATATCAGGCAAATTTTTTTTTTCCAAAACCGCACGACGAGAACGTTATACCAGCTCGGTTCACTCCACTCACAGCGGTGAAATTCGGGGTTAAAGGGCACGATTAAAGAAGCTATCCAAAGTTAATAAAACGATATATCATGACCCGTAGCAACACTAAATTTACTTTTTCGAGGATCCGCGTGGCACTTCTGGCACAACGGGATTTTGTCCAGGTCTCGAACAAGCTCCGGAATCAAATAAAAAATTTCACCGCCGTTAAAAAGAAGCTGCCGGTAACGCCGCACAAAAGCCTCCGGGGTGTATAGGAACAACTTTAGCCGCTCAGTATCAGAAAGCATCAGTAACGATCGCAAGTCGACCAACGACGAAAAATATACCTTTTCCGACTTATTCTCCAGCAAAATACGCCCGCAAGATGCACATGCCCAAATCGTTGTTGATTCCGAAGCCCGCTGGCAGGCTGCAATATCACTCGCCTTGGGATAGTCATCCAGGAGTTTAGAGACGCGCTCGCGCGTGGCCGCGCCACCCTCGCCGCGCATCTGCTCGTCGCCAAAAACACACGAACTAGGATCCGTTCCACAGCAGTAATAGTATGCAAGAGCAAGACGCGGATCTTGCAAGAAATGCTGGCCTTTCGCCATCCACCGGACCTCCTCTTCGGTCATCCATCCAGCGGTAAGCACCCGAGCATTCAACTCGTCTAGGATTTATTTATCTTTTTCCCTGCAACTTGCAACCTTAGCTTGGCGGGTTTGGCGCCTCGTCTGCAAGCGCTCCTGCTTTTCCGACTCCGTCTGTCCCCGGTGCTGATCCTGTCTTGCCCCTCTGTCAGCACTGCTGACTCAGCAGCAAGCTGATCGATTAGGGGGGCCTGAACATGCTCCGCGCGCGTCTCGCTCGAGCATCATCAGCCGCAAGCTGATCGTCGGGCACGTCAACCGCCTGCTCCACACGCTCCTGCTCTCGCTGGCGGGCGCGCCTCTTTTGCTGCTGCACATTTCGTTTTGCGCGTGCAGCAGCGCCACTGGCAAGTTGATCAACTGGGGGTGCTTGCTCCTGCTCACCTTGCGTCCGTCCGCGCTGCAGAGCGCGCCTCTGTTGCTGCTGCGCATTCCGCCTCGCTCGCGAGGACTCGCGAGTAACAGGAAGCACTCGTTGCGCATGATTTTCTCCAGCGGCGGAATGCAATGGATCAGAGCCGACGAAGTTATCATTATGACCGCCACCGGGTCCATCCAAGTCACTAAATTCCAGCCACCCACGTCTTTAGCCTTCCATGCGGGCTCAAATGACCGAAGCAGCACTCAAACGGATCTGGGCAGAGCCCGCCCTGCCAATACACAGCCATACCACCCGCACCTGCCAATCTCGTCGCCCTCTCGATCCAGCATCAAAAGCAGGCCGCGTTCCCATCATGGTCCTAATCAATCTTGGCCGCGTTCCCGTCATGGTCCTAAGCAACCCGCCTCCTTCACTTCAGTAGCCGGCTTACCAAATTAACCTGATTTGGGCCACAGCAACGCCTTTCAGGCTACTGCTATCCCAGAATAAAGTTTGATATGAACATTTTCTGGCACTTCGTCAACTCTCCAATCGAATAGTGCAAAATTGCAAAGAGTTCTTGCCAGCTACTCCTTGATCCTCTCCAGCAACTCCAATAAACCCAAGTTGTATTATTCATAGCGATCAAGTACACCCGCTACGTAGTGTATATCCAGCACCATATTACACGCTTACTAATTCGCCCTCTAGATGATACCGAGCGACGGCTGATAACTGCGCTTGAGGAACTCCTGCAACAGCTCCGCGACTCGTTCTCGCACTCTGCAGTCTTTACTCACAGCGACCATTTCTTCCGTGATACTTCCACTGGTCGTGCGCTCGCCCGTACTAGCCGTGAGCGTCAGTAGATCATTCAGAAACGTCGTGAGCAGCGCAAATCGCTGCTCCTTGTTGCCAAACATCCGCTTCACCGTCCAGTTCTGATGCTTTGGGTTGAGCACCACACGCAGCAGGTCCTGGCAGTCAGCGCACGTCTTAACGTGCACCCCCTTGGCTTTCACGAGCGCTGCAACGTTGTCGCGCAGCTCCCGGAATTCGGAGAAGCGGTGCTCCACCACAAAGTCCGGCTCGCGTTCGGCCATCATGAAGGCGCGCATGGCCTGGGGTGACAGCTTGGAGGCCGGCGAGACCTTGTACACACACTCGGAGAGACGGCGGCGAGCCGCGCTGCGTTGGAGGAAGACGCCGGCGACGTAGAAGCGGTGGCCATTGCGGCGGAGCTTCTTGGCCACTCGGACGCACTCGAACCGCTGCAGAGGGGCGAAGGAGCCGCTACGACTGCGGGTTTCCGGAGAGGACGTGGATGTAGAGGGCGCGGCGGCGTGGAGAGCCATAACAGCAGCTTGGGGCGACGTCAAGACCGGCGGGGAAGCCAACTCGGGCCTGGAGGTCTCTGTCGACGGCATGGTCGAAAAGTTAGAAAAGAATGAGAAATGTGGTACCGGTATGTAGTGGCCAACGATAGGACGGTGAGATCAATTGGCATGGGATGGTCCAGGAATCTAGCCGCGATATATATTTGCGTTGGAAACCCCCACAATGGGTGACCACGGCTGGTGGCGGCAGCTAAGGTCGATCGGTTAAGCTGCGAGATCGAATGCGATACGAGCTCCAGCAATGTGCGCGAGACCAAACAATTTGTTTCTCTCTCGCGAGCCGCGCTGCCACACTACAGCGGCCTGTGCGCTTGCTAGGTCACCTTAAATCATGGCAGCCGAAGTGGATTACAGCGAAGCAGCGGATTTACATTTTTCTGCGCTCTCTGTTGCGTGGGTACGGATCGCATGGGCGATCTTGACTCCAAGTAGCCACGTTAGTGCAAGAAACCGACTGACTGACTTATTTGCGCTGTCCGCAAATTAGGTCTCGCTGCCACAAAGCGGGTGCCTGTTGGACTCTGTCTGCGCTATCGCATCCGCGACACACCTGCCATCCGCGTAAACCGAAATGAGCTGCTACCGGTCCAGGCGTGCGCGCAGGCAGCAACACCACCTCCGCATCGACTTGGAAGGCCACCGGGGAGCTCAGTCACCACTTGTGGTTGTCTTGGACCAAGTCTGGGTTGGGTGGCCAGGGGCAGCGAGCCAGGGTTATTCTGTGTAACGTTGCCTGTAGAATGCCACTTTTCGTTGAAAATGGTGATGGCGGCGCAAACGGATTGCGCCCAAAAGGAGAGCAATCGAATCTGCGATTGCGCGTGCTTCAGCTTCGCGCTGATGACGCCCAAACTTCAACTTGCCTCGCAGAGCTTGTTGTTACCGTGCATTTCGCGTCGGCAATCACTGGAGGCAAATCGCCCCCGCAAAATCCAAAGCCGTGTTTTCGTTGCAATTCTCCCCCGCTGTCACGCCCCGAATGCCAAGTTGGACGTGTTGCTACATGTATCAGCGGTAGTCGGTAAATAGCTAGAGCTCCAGGGCGCGGTCTCCGCTTCGATCCAGCCGCTTTTCCAGCAGCCTCAGCTCTGGTCGCCGCTGCAGCTACAGTACAGTACGTTGTCGTCGACAGCACGATCCATGTCAACTAAGGACGGTTAGCCGCCGGCTGGCCGTCACAACGCCTCGACCGGCACCGCTCGCGATCTGAAATGGCTTCGCTCGTCGCTTTCGTGGCAGGGTGTATGGCCCGAGGTGCTGATATCTGCGTCGCTTGTAGCATTACCCGCCGTGGGTGGCGCGCTGCGAGGCAAACTTGCAGCCATTTGTGTCGCACAAAGTACATGTACCGGTAGCGGCGCCAGGAGTGTTGGTCCGGCCTTTCCGATGACCGCAAGCAACGCCAGAAGTTCTGGATGCATAGCAGAACTGATGGTGGCACACCGCGAACGCCGTGATCGCCGATTGGAAGCAGCGAGATGCAGATGGGAATGCTGGTCGCAGCGCGGCAAAGGCAGTGCTGCAGAACGAGGCAAACCCATGGCAAAGCTCACCACGGCCAACGTCTGATGATTATGTGCGGTCAAAATCCTCCCTAATCGCAGATTATGACAGTCTTTTGAAATGCATTTCAGCCTATCCCAACTCATATTTGGGTTTTGAACCCTTTTCATTGGACGAAAGATGACGTCGGACTGCACGAGGCAGAGACACGCCATTGAAGCTTACGCGCACGCTATCGCCGCCCTGAACCTTCATTTCGGATTTCGCCGTCTGTCAGACAACTCATCAGCACCTTCCGATCCACACCGTAGCCATGCCGCAGCCTGCTGTCGCCGCCACCTCTGCGTCGGAGGAGCACGCACCGCTGCAGCTGAACCTGATCCCGCGCCTGGCGCGCAAGGAGTCGCAGCGCGAGATGGCCGCGACAATTAAGGCGCCTCCGCTCACGCCTGTGCTCGTGGAGCCGCTGCGCTGGTCGGCGGCGTCCTTCTCGCTGTCGTTCCTGGGCAACATCGATCGCCTGGAGATCAACGAGACCGTGTCGCGCAATGGCGTGACGTACTACGTGCTGGAGGCGTACCAGTTCCACTACAACTCGCGGCTGCCCACGAACGTCAACAACCCGCGCATGGCCGTCACGCGCCTGTCGGATGCCAGCGAGTCGTGCGAACCCGACTTCCGCGTGGAGCGGCGCTATTCGGACTTCGCCAAGCTGCGGCACCAGGTCAAGCTCTGGACCTGCCCCAACGCGCAGTTCACGTGCCAGTACTGCTACGAGTACGGTCGCTACATGCGCTTCAAGCTCCGTCAACCGCGGCTGCTCACGTCGCTCAGCAAGAACGTGGAGAAGCGCAAGGACATTTTGCAGGAGTTCATGACCGACTTCGTCGACCTCGCGCAGAACCCGTCGAAGAACACGGTGCACCGCTGCGAGGCACACCAGCACGTGCCAGCCCTGCTCGAATCCTTCCTACGGGATTGAGCTGGATGTTTACGCTCGGACCCCTGCATAGTTTATCGTCTTAGAACCCACTCTTAATTTATCCAAGTCAAATCATAATGACTTTTTTCACCAATCACATCGTTTGCCACAATGTATTGAAGGACTTGCCACAATATATCGCCCAAGATGGATGTAGAGGAGTTCGAGCTGATCTGCTCGCTGGACGCGTTCCCCGCCGCCGACGCGGCCACGCAGCTCTCCGTGTCGGAGGAAACGTTCTCGGTGATCAAGCGCCAGCTGCAGCACCGCCAGTTCCGCTCAGTGCTGCGTCTGCATCGGCAGGAAAAGACTTTGAAAAAGTATGTGGCCCGCCTTGACGCCAGTGAGACCATGTGCCAAATCGCCAAGTCCGTGGACTTCTCCCCGTGCATGATGGCACGACTGTTGCTGGACGCCAAGTACGGCTGGAGCAAGACTACGATCTCCAATTTCTTCAAGGAAGCCATGAAGGACGAGGAGAGTGAAGTGGACCCCCAGCCGAACCGCAGAGGCCTCTCGGAGGAGGAGTTTACGCGAGTGATGCGAGAGGTAGGGCAAGATATTATTGGTAGAATAGTAGAGTAGGGTGAGTAAGCAACTTAAACTTGTGCATTGTTGTGCTGATACTGTAGATCCGAGGGTGCCTTGATGAGGACGTGCACTGCTCGCCGCTCGCGGATCGCATTCGCCACAATATGGGCGTCGAGTACGAATATTTGCTGCTGGAGACGCTGCGCAATCGGCAATTGGTGTTTGAGAGCGAAGATATGCTGCGGGAGAAAGGGTTGTCCAAAACGCCCGATGTGAGGCTGTTGCTACCGATCGGTGTGAAGGACCCGAAGAACGGACAACTGCATGTGGTCAACTGGATCGATAGCAAGGCCATGTTTGGCGATCGACACACGCACGAAACGGAGAATGCGACTCAGGTGCGAGGTGACGGGTATTGTTCCTGTTACACGGTAACTTGGCTGTTGTTGCTTTAGTTCCTCATTGTATGCATTGAACCGTGTTGCTGCAGATGCAAGGGTATGTGAATCGTTACGGGCCCGGAATGGTGATTTACTGGTTCGGCCACGTTGCACAGCTCAGCTCGGATAGCGACATCCTGATTACAGATTCGTTTCCGCAAGAAATCTCGCTTCCTGGAGCTTTTGACCCACTTGCATCCGTCACGAAGTTGAAAGTGGGTGCTGAAGTGAAGTTGCAACCTGCGAAGGTACAGACGGACTTTGATGACGACTGGAACCCCATTACCACTTGCGAGCTGTAAGAACCAATTTGTCAATGAGACGACTGCGTGCTTCTTTGTGTGATAATAAAACTTGTAATTTATTGAAATAGTTATCCACCGAAGTGTGCGGGCTACTTGCACACTCGCACTTGCGTCGCAAGCGTCTAGCAGTCCCTTGCATTGTTGAGCAAGAACGCTTCCAACATGGCAGGTACTCGCTTCTGCGCCTCACATTTGCGCTTGTCAAGCGTCGGTGCCCGGCGCTGACCCATGGCCACAAAATCGTTGATAAACGTCTTGAGGATCAGCTTGCGCTTTTCCGTACCAGAAGTGAGCTTAGTGATACCGCGCGGCTGACTGTACTTGAAGCGAATGTAGACCAAGAAGTCCATGCAGTACTGGCATGTGCACTGCGGCATGCTGCTCACAGACTTCGACACGTTTTCACGCAGCTCCTCGAACTCGGCGAAGCATCGCTCCACCTTGAACGTCGGGTGACTTGCGTGATGACGCGGAGACAACGCATCCGTCGGATCGCAAGGGCTCGTGGGCAGTCGTGACGTAGGCAAGCTCAGATATACCTCTAGCGCGTAGTACACGTCCTTGTCCTGGCCAGCGCGAGTCTCGTTGATTACGACGCGGTCGATGCTGTTGAGGAAGCCCAAGGACAGGCTCGCGTTCCAGCGGCGGTGCGCCTCCAGGTCCAGCTGCAGAGCCTGCTGCAGTCCCTGCAGCCGTGGGACAGCGGGCAGCTCCACGTCCTCGCTGGTCTTGGCCGCCGCCACAATGGCGCAGTCGTGTGGCATGAGCTTCTGGAGCTTCTGGAGCTGGTGTGGGCGCTCGTGGTCGGCCACGCAAGTCGTCGCCGTCATTGCGGTCATGCTAGTTCGTTCGCTTTCGTTGACTGTATCGCTTCAGAGAAAATTGGGAAATGCAATGATGGCGGCGTCCTTCCTTCTTCTCGGCGACACGCGCTCGGAGACAATGCTCGCCACCCACGCAAAGGCGACTTTTCGCTTGATTACTTTAGATGGACTGGCTATATCCATGCAAAACTGAAGATATGAGACAGGATCCGTTGACGTACTGGAGCTATCGCGATGCTGATTGGCTGCGAAGGCAGAGCACATCCACCTTCGCAGAAAGACCATCACTCCGCCATCCATGCAATCTCGGCCACCGTCTCTTTCTTTTTCTCGCGAGGCAAACAGGCTTGGAAGGCCACGCGAAAGACGAATCTTCAGCGACTTTCGGCGGGCATCAATGAGGTGTGGACAAACTCGCAGACACATATACGATTTGACTGGTCCTCAGCGAGCGAGCAGAGGCGACCTATTATAACGTCCGCCAAACCCAAAGGCGACTTATGCGTGACTGGTGAAACGACTCGAGCAGAGCAATTCGACTTCGGTCAGTATGCATGATGCTGCTCGAGGCATTGCTGGACGGCTTGGAGAGGAACAACTGCAGAGTGAAGCTGCACAGGTACTACGTTTTGCGACTCGCTCGGGCTGGCGTTCTTTTGTTAAACTTAAACTTCTGGTGACGTGGCCTCAACTGGTCATTGGCTTGTGTGGATTCGATGCACCACTGTCACTATTAATACCAATACCAATGACAGTAAGCTTATGCACCAAGCAGCTCGATTTATAAAGAGAGTGACTGCTGTCCCCGACTGGAGCATCTCCTTGTATACATTTATTCCGACAAACATAAACATTGCGCCAAGCGAGCCGATCCCCGCGCGAAGCGCGGTAGGGTTCATGCCTTTCTAGTAAGAGTTTTTGGGTCCGCGCGGAGCGCGAGCAGGGTGATAGATTTCTAGTGTCCTACAACTCATATATATCCGAACGTGTGCACTATACACATGCAGAAAAAAGACGCATTGGGCACAGTAGGAAGGCTATTGTGCACATCCAGTCGGGGATAGCATCACGTGCCTTTACCGTATAGCAAATGTCATATCCAGCAAATTGTCTTATCCGACAAATCATAT
>LGSN01000564.1:0-24336 GCA_001314375.1 Phytophthora podocarpi | reverse complement strand
ATGTAGGCATTATTTCCGTTATTTAGAGGGCACTACGCAATTATGGCGAGATTTTCCCGCGCATGCTTAATAAACCTCAGTATTAAGAACCTATCTCATCTTTGATTGGATAATTCGAACCAAGTGGGGAGAAGTCGGTGAAAGGTCGGCGTGACCGGCCTGGCTGATGGGAACCTCGGTTACCCTATCCCCTCAGCTTACAAATTCCAATATTAATTTTATCCCTCTAAAATAGGGGCAAGCGCGGTCGCCGGTGGGTTAAGTACGTGCTGGACTTCCATGGTAACAACTGTCGCAGACCACAAACCGTGGTCTTGGGCGACACTATTTTCGACGAGCAACAGCAAACAGTTTCAGCTACCATGACGCCCGAACTAGCAACTGCTACGGCAGCGATGACAGGGTTCCTCCCTGGACAATTACGTGATTCAGACGGCAGCGATGGAGACGTTGCTGCCCCCGTTTATTGCACAGGAGGTTGGGGCACAACCAGGCACAGAGCGGAAGAGAACGCGCGACGAGGTGGCTACGGACACCGGGGGGCTGAACTCGTTGAAGATGCTATAGCTCTCGTACATGGATAATCCCTATATGATCCGTACTATCGACCAACTGATTGCGCTGAGAGGGTCGCCCATCTCAGGAGGGGCGACTAGTGACCTCGGAGGATTCGTGGCCAGTGCTTCCAGCAAGTCGAAGCAGCGGTTTAGAACATCGGAACTCCAATGTACCATACAGAGACACCTTGTGAACGGTACGTACGCTCTGTTGGAGGCGCAATTACTGCTTGAACTATACAAATGTAGTATTTACTCTTTGCGTTCCTGCTACACCCGGAGATCCTGCAAGCTTTCTTTAGTTTGGAGTTTGGGCTACGAGGATTGTCCATTATGCATTTCACTCCGTTCACAGAAACACCGTCGAAATTATGCTGCAACTCACGACATGACCGATTTTCACGTTCCGTAAGATTACCATTAGTAACGGCTCCTACTGGCCTTGGTAGCCTTATTGATGCTTTGGACGGCCTGGACAGCGTGGTGAATAAGGTTTATCTTCTTTACGTGTCGGAACTGGTGATGGCTGCGCGCAAAATGGTGGTTCAGCTGAAATCTCAACAAGATTTCTCTACGGGGGCCGCTCGTATGGGACTGGTGCATTGGATCAACGAGCGATTTGAGCAATTCCGGGACCTGCTAACACTACATCAGACGGAGGAGGCAAAAGCTGTCCGTCTGCAGTTTTCGGTTGCTGACCAATCGTTTGTTCGAGTTACTCAAATTATCACAACAGCCAGTCTAAACGAGCTGCGGTAGCTACAACAAGCACAACAGAATAGCAAGCAAGTGTCGGCACCATCCAACCATGCCTCCATGTATCAGAAAGGCAAGACCCCTCCTTCTCATACCCTAGCGTCTCAAACCCGGCTACCGGCCCCTCACGTTGTACTCAACACGCTGTCGAAATTGAACGTCAAGTCGCTTTGCATGCGATATATTTCAAATATGCCGTGCGCAAGTCGCCTTGAAGGGTGCTTCGCCAGAAAACGTGGCCATTTCAACCCCGAGTCGATACCCGGTGTCGTTTATGATTTCACCCGGGACAACTATGGCGGTCTGAAGCAGAAATTTGCTTCGGTAGAGCGAGAATCAACTGAACAATGAAGGTGCCAGGGAGGAAGCAGTGGTTTACTCGCTCCCAGGCCGCCTTCAAAACCTCCAGATGGCATGACGGAGACCGGGCCAGAGATTTCCCAAACGATGTGGAGGTCAACCATAAATGACGAGTCGGACCTCGTTGCCGACGAGATTAAATCGCCTTGCTCGACCAACGAAACTTCGGACGTGATTGGGTTGAGCGTAACTTCAGGTATCCGCGACAGGGTGACCAGAGGAGGAGCACACGGCTCCATTGGTCAGGACGAATTCCTGTCCGTGGAGGCCTGCGGGCTGTCACGGCGGGTCGGAGCTGGCATGACACCACCTGTGTGCCTCAGCGAACATGATTCGCCCGATGCAAATAATCCCCAACGTTCACAAGGTTGTCGGAATATCAGTGATACAACTTTGAGGCAGGCTCACTGCATATCATCCTCGCAACAGGTGATCCAAGAATGATCACATGAGGTTGGAGACGGCAAGGAGGTCACGGGCCCCACCGGCGAACAATTGCAGGCACACGCAATTACGCTTCAAGTCAAGGATCGTAAAATTATGGGTCAACACGGCAATCATTCCGCAGATCCAGTCGTGTCCGAATCCGCCACTCAGCGCTCCACTCAACGCGCTGTTATTCGTCTTTATCTCAACGATCAACTATGAGAGATACCACGAAGGAGTGTTTTCTCCAGAAGCAGAATCTTCAATTTCGGCGAGTCTACGGGCACGAAAAAGGCTCCTTGAATTACATCAAGAGAAAATTTCAGCAGCTGTAAAAGCTGCGTTACTCAAAGAGGGGTCACTGTTCCAGCCAAAACGCCACATACGAGTACGTCCAAAGGGCATGTAACACATCTGATCGACATCGAGAAACAACGGCCATATAGCACATTTCTACGCAGGACTGGCATGGAACTCGCCGTGTTTGTCAGGCTTATCCGTGGTGAGGCCCAGGAAGACTCAAGGCCGAATAAAGCGCTCGAGATTCCGTCACATTTGTCTAGCTGGAGCTCTTACCAGTATCGAAATTCATGGGAAGAAATCGTGCGTCACAGTGTTCAGTCTGGACTGGAACGCTCCATTTCGTGAGCAGCCGAATCCCCCGTCAAATCACGCATCAGCAACGAAGTCGCTCAACGCGCTGGTTGAGCAAATTCGAAAAGGCCAAGACGCAGGTCACTATCTTGTTTTGGATATTGATTTGCTGCATCATCTGCAGGATATCACATACAGCCCATTTAGTTTAAATGGTTGTGCTTGTTGTTGATCTGGAAATGCTCACAACAAAGCGACGCCTAACAATCAACGAGCGAAGAACGAGCGAAGAACGAGCGTAAGACAAGCGAGGTAACACCGATTGTTCGATAGACCGAAGACGAGCGTACAGCAAGAGGGGGCGGTAGGGGAAACTACCTCAAAACTCGAAAAGCTAAACTCATAACGGAACTCACTTTCCAATTTCTCCCTCCTCTTCAAGGCATGTTTTTCATCAGCTTCACCTCACGTCACCATGGCTGACGACCTTTCGTCCAACATCTTCGTGTCGAACGACAACTCCTACGACGAATTTGATATGAGTGACATTCCCTTGGACGACACTGATGTTTTATTGGGCAAATCTTCGGGCGATGAGTGAAGGTCATCAAGTTGAAGTTGCCAGCGACTAAAACTCGGAGCAACCTGTCATCAGGGCGGGAAGGAAGTTGTCAACCACCAAGGTTACCCTTACGCTGGGTACTACGGAACTGGAGACGCCAAGCGCTATCGATGTAGCTCCTACTGGTGGACTGACTGTACGGCTAAACTTGTCGTGTCGAGTTTGGGTATTGTGGTGCAGGGGGCCCATAAACCCCAAATTGTGTCCCAGAATGGCGTCAACCCCCAAGATGTTCGACACCCGTTTTTTGTCGACTGCATGCAGCAAATGATCCTGGCTACCGACGAAATAGGCATTAGTGGTGTGACGCTCACTCCAACCGAAGTTTGGCGCCAGATTCGGGACTAATTCTACAATGACAACAGTGTGATTGTGCAAGGATCGACCAAAAAATAGATTCTGGGTCGGCTCTATCGGACGCGGACGAAGATTTGAGCTCGAGACATTTTTGGTCGACTTGAGAATCAGCCTCTCTGCGATGTCAAATACAGCTCGGGACTCAAATTCTTTCAGTTCCACTTCACTTACTATGAAGGCGAGGTCCTTCATCGCGTGATCGGCTGGGCACACTCACATTTAATGGATCGGCTGAAGCAGCGGCAGTGCTCTATTTTCATCGACGCCACGCTGTCGAGCTCCTCGATTTGAACCCACGCCATCTGATAGACAGCGACTAATATGTGTGCATACCCTATTGGCATCCTAAACTTTTAATGTAATCACGAGCTATTTGTGTTGGTACCTCTATTAAATATGTTAGTATATACTGGAGGTGATATATATAAAGTTTGACGGTAGTATTAGCTAGTGTATCAACGAGTTTGTTTAATGGTCAACCGATGATCAACTTGACCCAAGGTTGACCTAAAAACGAGTTGGCCCTCTACTTGGCCTGCGCCAAATTTGACCCAAAAAAATGGTTTTCGTACCTCCTAAATGTGATACTATGTAATAGAGTTCTGTCGACGGGTGGTCGACAGAATCCTAATTGGTAGCAAAACGCTGCTTTCTACCAATGACCCTACATGCATGCAAACCAGTGGTCCGCCTAAATGTAGCCATTGATGCACCATACCTCAGGTCCATAACTCTAACAGAAACTACTTCTGTTACTTTATAAATGGTGTAGCCACTTGTACTTATAACCCCGTGACATGTAGTCCACCAGGGTTGTTAGGCTTGTGATCATAAAGATTGCTTATACATGTATTTTTCCCGACCTGTGTTCTCTCCCGGAGCAACTGCTCCGGGTAGTCTTTGGGCTCCCCATACCTGCTGTAAAATAGTGCTCGGGCATTATACAGGTGTGGACGTTTAAGGCATGGTACTGTAGAGACCAAACGCAAGGTCTAGTCAAGGTGTGTATCAAGCTTAGCACGGAGGGAGGGAAGGGAGAGAAAAGGGTGATTGGGGACTGGCGGGGAAACCCATAAGTGCTGGTCTCTCCCCGGCCAAAGGCCCAGCACACACGTGGCTGAGGAACCCGCCTATTAAATTACATATTTCCTAAACTGATATACCCCTAAGTTGATACTAACGTACTATCGGATACACTCACTCCTCCCAAATTGAAAAGGTGTCATTTCCGCGGCGAAAGGATAGCCCGTTTGTCTCTTCAAAGTCCTCATGCTCTTAGGAGTTGCCATTTTCATCCTCGCAACGGCACCAGCAAAACTACTCTCGATCCTTCAGCTCACTTTCACAAAACAATCTTCCTCGTCAAGTCCAAGCATTTTCTTCTGACTGCTGTCGCTGTCATCTTCGTCTTCCTCCGAACCGAGCCGTTTCTTCATGTGTCACTTGCACGGCTCCGGCATCTGCCGAGGTCTGGTGATGATGCGAACGCACCAAAATGCTTCACGCTCAAGCGGGTGACGCATCCAGCGACCGCGACTCTCAGCGCGGGCTCCCGAGCTACGGCGCCGCGTACTCGAGCTCCGCTGGTGACGTCACGCCGCTGGCGCGTCTGGCTGATTACCGATCGTGCCGATGGTCCCGTGACCCGCAACACGCTGTACTTCGTACAACATCGTAGCACCCGGTCAAGTTGAAGCGAGTTGGGAACCGCGTCGGAGGCTCGCTGGGGATGGCTGCGTCGACTACTTACTCCTCGTGGACGACTTCAAGATCCATGGAGGCGAACAAGCTTTCGCTGACTACTGCCTAGCTCGAGAGGATCCGTTAGCACTGTCTATGGGCGATTCTCGTCGGAGTCGATGCAGCTTTGCAACTCTGGAGATTACAGCGGCGCGGCTGAGTATCCCCCAGTTGTTCACTTGGTCCAATGTAGAACGCTTCTACACTGAGCGTGTTGCGCACTCTCAATCCATTTCTAGTCGTGGTATGTTGTGGACCACCTTGCGGACGTTCCTGCGCCGATTGAACGTTGCTGCCTGTGGGTCGATGGCCATGAGCTCTGCATGGACACCGTTGCGGTGAACCAGCGTCAGGTCGTGCTCAGCGGTAACGAGACAGCGCTCAGTCTGGATCACTTGCTTCTGGTACCTGGAATTTACCTTGTTGCCGAGCATACTCCGAGCCCAACGCATAGATCGCACGCATTCGTCCTCGAAGTCACGGCGACTGGTCATTTCGCTTAGGACGCGGAAGTGACGCCTATGCCGGTCGTCGAATACACCTTATCGTGGCTTGGCGAGCTGCAGTTCGTCCGTCGCTTGGTAGTTAGCAAATAGAGCTCACTGGGTATGTGATACAACTACCATATTGCATAAAAATCCAATACAGCTTCTTGAAGTCTTGATTTCAGTGTGATGCTGTTTTGAGTACTGTATAGTGTACCGAAAGCCCAAAATAGGTTACATTGGGATCGCCGTAAATCTTGGTCAAAATTAGGCATGCTGTCGTTTCCTGGACCGCCGCTGGTTCTGCAAAACTTCGTACTCCTGGATGAGGCCGGTCACCTGATGTAGGTTCTGAAGTGGTTCCCACGTCGCTTTCTTTTCACCCACCCACCGAATGAGGTACTACATGGATCCATGGCGCTTTGCGCTTGTTAATTACCGCTTCCACAATTTGTCCGACCTTGCCGTCGTGAAGAATCCCACTTGCGGGCGTGGAAGTCGCGTGGACGACTCGTACGGCTTGATCGAACCAGTGTTAAAAACTGAATGAAGCTTGAGTCCTGATGGCAAGTTCAGCGCTTATGCATAATTGTGAACCTTGCGCACAATAGAGTACGAACCAATCCATTTGAGCCCGAGCTTGCGCGAGTTCGGGAAACCCGTGTCCAAGTTCTTGGTGCTCAGGTATACACGATTTCCGACCTTGAACACTTGCTCCGTCCTGTCGTGGTAGTAAACGTCGGTCATGCGAGCGTGAGCATCCTCTAAAGCCTCTTGACACTGGCGTAGCACTGCCACTTGGTGTTCAGTGAATTTGACACCTTGTCGTCACCCACCGCACAGTCGTCGCCGGCTCGATTCAGCAACTGCTGTGAGCGGATTGTGCAGAGCGTAGTCAATGTCGGCCTCGAACGGAGACCTCTAGATGCTTTTGTTGACGGCTGAGTTGATGGTAAACTCTGCGTTCGCTAGGTGTGTGTCCCAGTCATCATCTTGGCGTGGAGATATAGAGCATCGGATGTATTCTTCGAGCATGCGGTTGGTACGCTCGGTTTGGCAGTCACCTTGGGCTCGGTACGCCACAGTCATCTTGGATTTCGTCCTGACGTTCTCAAACACTGCCTCCAAACTCCGAGACGAACTTAGAGTCACGGTCGGATACGATGTCTTGCGGTATACCGTGAAATCCCCCAGATGTTGTCGATGAACAACGTAGCAACCTCTGGAGCTGAAACTGTCTTCGTCGTTGCGACGACATGAGAAAGTGTGGTCAGTCGATCGACAACAACTCAGGTTGAGATGTACCCACGCTTCGTATCCGGTAAGTCCGGTATAAAATCTATTGAGATAGAATGCCATCGTTCACCCGAAATTTAAAGTGGTTCCATAAGTCCAGGAGTCTTTGCCAGTCGCGGCTTGTTTTGTCTGCAGTCCGCATAGTCCGCGATGCACTATTTTATCATAGGCACCATTCGTGTCCAGTACCAGTCACCACGTAGTTTTAGGTACGTGTGGTCCATGCCGGGTAGTTGGTGTCGTGCACTTCGGCGATGCTTCGATGCTTCGGTGCCACGATGTTCGGGACCACGATTCGAGATTTCTCGTCCGTAGAACCCTGACACCAAAGTAGATTCTTTTCCTCGAAAAAAGGCTTGTTCTGCTTCCGATATAACCCACGAGATATCGAGGTTGTACTGCACTTTTTCGCGTCGAATCTCTCGAGTGACCTTATTCTTCGTGTAACCAGCAATTGCGGAATTGATCAAATCGCTCGTGGGTCTAATCTCGGCAACACGTAGCTGATAACTGGTCTCATTGAAACTTGGGACGAGTAAAGTCGTGAAACTCTTTCGTTTTGGCTTGAAAACAGGTCGTCGGCTAAGCGCGTCTGCAATTCTGTTATTGGCTACCTGAAAATACGTGAATGCCGGTTGGTACTCCGCGAGAATGTCGTACCAGCGGACAAGGCGTCGGTGTTCCATCTTCTGCTGAAAGATACCTTCCAGCGACTTATGGTCCGTCTCAATCATTACCGGTTGATCCAGGCAGTAGATACAGAATGCAGTCAGTGCGTTGACAATCAGGACACCACCAACAGCAAACTGACTTACATCCGTCCGCAAGTGCATCTGCTGTGTGAAGTCCGGTACATGAAACACAGGGGTGTTCACCAGTCGACGCTTGAGTCCCTTGAGTCCCTTGAAGTTCTTGATTGCGCTGGACTCAGCATAATCATCGAGTTGTGCTGGTCTTTCTTTTTAGGTGGTGCCGCCAGCTTTGCGTACTTCTCACAGAATCGTTGCACGTAACCAGCCAAACCGAGAAAGCTGTGAAGCAACTCTTGTGTCCGCGGGACAGGCCAATCTCGAATCGTCTACGCCTTGTCCGGGTCGATGTGAACGCCGTTGCATCCGATGAAATCACCGAGACACGGGATCTTCAGCACAGAACACACACTTGGACAGCTTTGTGTGCAGATTGTTCTTCTTCAGAATCTCTAGCACGTCACGAAGGGCTCGCAGATGCTCGTTAATGTCCTTCGCCTTCGTGAACACGTAGGTATTATCGTAAAACGAAAGCGTGTGCGACAGACCCTTGAACAGTAGTGATGTCAACCGAGGCACTGTTGCTGGTGCTTTGTTGACGCCCATCGGTAGCACCAAGTGCTCGTACGGTCCACTAGGTGCTTGAAACGCGGTGTACTTCAAGTGATTCATTTTCATCCACACTTAGTAGTACGCCGACATCAGGTTCGCGCACGAATAGTAGTAGGCACCCGCCATACTGTCGAAAACGTCTTCCTTGCGTGTCATCGGTATGCTCTGTCGGATTGTGGTTTTTGTTCAGGTAGCGGTAGTCGTGAAAAACTCGCCCATCCCACAGGTATTCGCACACAGAATGTTGGAGCATCATGAGGACTGAGACTTGGATGAATCAATCCATTGGTAATCATCTCGCGTACCCATTTGGCGAGCTCAGCGTTCTGCTCCGGCGATAGGCGCCACTTCTGTCGATACATCGCGACGTTCGAGTCCATCGCATCGATGCGATGCTCGGTGTTGCGCTCCATCGGCAATCCATCACGTATTCCGAACTTGAACACATTGTACTTGTACTCAATGAGGATCGGGTATGCCGGGTTCTTCGTAAACGACTCCAAGTCTGTTTGCAGGAATCGCTTGTCTTGTCTGAACCGACGTTGTCCGGTTCATCGTTGCGCTTAAGATCTCACTCAATCTTCTTAATTGTGTCGTTCGATAGCACAATCATGAAATCGTGACCAGGCTTGTCTTTCGCGGGTAACCGCAGAAACTGCCGTAGCTTCTTCTCTGTGATGTACTTGGTCTCGCCTCCTTTCGAGTCAACCACTCCAAGAGTTAACATTGCCTCTGCTTTGACATTTTGCTTCTCTCTCCTAGAGAGAACCTCCACGTCCTCAGTTGATCTATCAACGACTTCGACCTTGCACTCAGACCCCGTTTCTGACACGGCGGCTCGACAGGAATCACGCCTTATCGCGTGAGGGCTTTCGCTGTCCATAGCCTCGTGAAGTCTGGAGCCAATAGCCTGACTGCACTTCCCGCGGGGAGTCGAGATTTCCATCGTCGAGGCTCCAGCTGAGTCGTCCTTCTTGAAGCATCGACGTTTCCAGTCGATACTCGGTTGTACATCCACGAGAACGGCATCCCGAGAACACAATTAAACTCCCCAGAAATGGCGAAAACGACAGTGACACACTGGTAGTTGGGGGCATCATGACGTCGGATTTAAATCTCCGCTAACTCCAGGATAGACTCTCCAATCTTGTTATCACCAATTTTCACCTTGATAGTTCGTTCCGCATACACGTGCGTTTCAGGCCCTGCCTTCTGACGCAGTCACGCGACAAGTAAATTGTTGTAGCGCCGCAGTCCAACAGGAACTTGGTATTGACTTTCCAATCACACGAAGTAGGTCACCATCCACCGGGAACAACGGCGCTCAATTGTAGGCGAGAGGGTCATGAGAAAGCAGATCCAACGTAGCTTCGTTTACGGTTAAATGTTGTTCGCTAGTACTCGCCACGCCAAGTCCCTCTTGTACTGATATGCCTACTCGTTTCCCTGGTCAGTCTTCAGTTTGGTACAGTCGCGCTTGAAGTGGCCATGCTTCTTGCAGTATAAGCACCCAGGGTTGCTCCACCGGTGCGTAGTGTCCGCCTTGTACGACCGCTTGTTGAACGGCTTCTTGTCCTGGAACTGGCTCGCTCTCGGCGGTCCGCGAAACGTTGCTCACGCTCTGGAACAGCAATGCGCTCACCACCGAAGTGGGACATCTCGTACTTGACGGCTTGGTCCATCACTTCACTCAGCATCGTTGGGTTCTGGAGCTTGACGTAGGCTTGAGTTGCGCTTGAGTCCGTCGCAGTAGTAGCTGACTTGATCCACCTCGCGCATGCTCTCGACGCGGAAGATCG
Organism: Phytophthora podocarpi; assembly: GCA_001314375.1. Lineage (NCBI taxonomy): Eukaryota > Oomycota > Peronosporomycetes > Peronosporales > Peronosporaceae > Phytophthora > Phytophthora podocarpi. The sequence goes on along the minus strand of LGSN01000564.1, from coordinate 13,983 downwards.
GCGACGGGTACTTTCCATTGTACTCCTCAATGTCGCTGGCTTGGCGTAACTGGCGAAGCTTCAGCCGTAACACCGCTTGGTCTCGAAGTGCGTGAGGGCATCGTGGGAGAACTGATCCCGCGTCTGATCCTCCGCTGGCGTTCTTGAAGCCCAGAACAGGAACTATTCCGATGCAGGCTCCTCCATTGCGGTACCAGGAATAGCTGGCATCGTCTCGTTGTTGTCCGTTGCGTTGGGTCCGTGAATACGACAAAGTGTCTCGACTTGGAAGAGCCACTGACGTACGTCCTCGTCACGCTTCCCCTTGAACTTAGGCAAACTACTTGGTACGCGCGGCTTGGCTCGCCACCTGTCGTGCGTGGAGCTTGGATGGTGGCTTGGAGCGTCGCTATCTCGGCACGCAGCTGGGCGAGTTGCGAGTCTAGCTCGATTTGGTTTCCTCTCTCCGCAGACGGGTTGTCTTGACAGTTCTAGCGTGTCATCGGGGCCATGGTCGCTTGAGGCTTGACCAACGAGTGTTACTAGTATATCAAACTTAGCACGGAGGGAGGGAAGGGAGTGAAAGAGGTGATTGGGGGCTGGCGGGGAAAACCAGAAGTGCTGATCCTGCAGCCACACACGTGGCTGAGGAACACCTCTATTAAATTATATACTTCCTAAACGGATATACCCCTAAGTTACTACTAGCGTATTTTATTATACAAGGTAAGAGTCGTGTTGAATTAGGAAGATTCCTAGTCATTATGTGCTTGCTTAGAGATCAGCCTCGGCAATAGTAGCGATGGCACGTGCCTTTGACATATGTGTAAATTCTGAGTATTTATCATATTTCTGAGAATACGAATTAAGGGTAGGGCATTCTTCACCGGCAGCTCACCGCCCATACATACAGTATGAAAATCGGATGGCTCCTTACATATGTGAGCGACAGAAAGGAATACCAAGCTTTGTCAGATAGTAGTGCTGGAGCATATTACAATATGGTATATATTATTAACAATGGTATCAATATAATATTATGTTTTACAATGCTTTTGTCGTTTTCACTTAGCCTATCTCGATTTATAATCCTTCGAAGTATATCGAGATTGTTTTATTAACTGAACGTGCCCCTATAGTAGTGATGTACCTAAACGACCCTTTTTGTATTATGAAAACGCAAATCCAGGTCATTTATTTTAATTCCAGATCAGTCATTGGCCACCTCATTTTTATTCCTGGTTTTATGTTCCAGTCATGCTCAATTTAGGCCATGAAATGGAGCACAATACATGTGTTTGGCTTATCCAGGACAACCATTTTCCTATACACTGCCCGATCCTAAAAAGGTGACTAAAAAGAACTGTACATATTACAGTATTTGTATTGTAGTCATTATGCAGATCCGGCTTGCGTGTTGGTACATTGTATTAAAATATATGTACATATTCTATCACTGCCGATTTCGTCATTTTAGGCCTCCCCCCCCCTCCCTTTTATCGTGTCATACACATACACTGTGTAAGAAACAATCACTACGGTGAGGATTGTCTGTTTAGTAATGTGCATGCTACAGTATCACGATTGTTTGTACAGTGTATTTGTAGCAATACCGGTACAGGGTTCGTGAAATTCCCTTCTCAAATATGATCTCATCGTGACCGGCGAGCGCCAAGAGTGGCAGTGCATCGTCGTTGGGTTGCTTGAGTGTCGAGAAGTAAATCACAAACTGAACTGCGAAACAAGAGCTCTACATGTTTCCTCAGCCCTGAAGCCGGCAGGTCGTGGGCAGTGATTACACGAACAGTGGCGTGGATATGGTGCGATGATCATATCCGCGACAGGTCATATTATAAATACTTGCGACGGGTGCTCTAGCCAAAGGCGGCACCACGTGCAGCGGACCCAACGCGCGCACCGTCCCCCCACCAGGTGCTATCGTTGTCAATATCACGGGCACGTACGATGGAAGCTACCAGACCATGGCTGAAGGTATAGCGTACCTTCCCAACACGACTGAGGAGCACACCATTTTCGTGTTTCCGGGTGTCTACCAGGAGCAGGTGCTGATCCCGAAGTTGGCTGGGCCCCTCGTGCTACAGGGCTACACGTGCAACACGGCTGCATATGCTGAGAACCAGGTGACGATCACCCACACAATGGCACAGAAAGACCTTCGTCTCGAGATCGAAAACGGACGCAACGATCTGGTTAGCACGATGCGCCTCAAGTCGAGTAGTGGTGTGAAAATGTACAACATCAAAGCAGCCAACCCTACCGTCAAAATCAAGGAACTCGGCCAGGCGGTAGCCGTTTACGTTGATGCCCCCAACTACGGATTCTACGCCTGCAACTTCTCTGGGTACCAGGACACCGTATGTGCTCACAAGGGCCGTGAACTTTATGCCCGCTCGTACATCAATGGTGCTGTTGACTTCATTTTTGGTATGGAGGTGAAGGCGTGGTTCGAGTCTTGCGACATCGAGTCTATCGGTAAGGGCTACATCACTGCCAACTGCAACAGTGACACCTCCAACCTCTCCGAGTACGTCTTTAACCGCGCACGCGTGTTCACTTCCAACACTTCGCTGAATGGCACAGCTTACTTAGGCCGCCCGTGGCGCCCGTACGCTCGCGTCGTATTCCAGAACAGCGACCTCAGTGACGTTGTCAAACCGGAAGGCTGGAAGCGTTGGGACAATACCTCCAGCATTGACAACGTCTACTTCAAGGAGTTCAACAACACCGGCCTCGGTGCGGGTACCGAGCAGCGGGAGCCGTTCAGCGGGCAGTTGGACGAAGCTGTGGCCATCACGAACATCCTCGGCGAGGATTTCGAGTCCGAGTGGTGGGTTGACACTGACTTCCTGTAAGAGCGCGTCGACGGAATCGTTCACATGAGACCAAAAGGAAGGCTGTGTTGAAAAAAAAGAGTGAATGGTTTCAGATTCAGATTTTGTTTTGCTGTGTTGTTGAAAATTATTTCTGGTTTAACTAGGCAGATGAAGCCCTGTTTCCGCGGAATCGTCCACGTTTTGGTCTAAAACCGCTGCTAAGTTTGACTGGATTGTGCTAATTTATCGTAGAAAACGCATTTTGCGCGTTAATTTGGATGGGCGTGCGACGTTGAAATCGAGCGGTTACGTGGGGTCAGATCGCCTCGTGGTCGGGAGGCGCAATGTCCGAAAATGGCGGCAACGCAACTTGCGAGTCTTCACGGAGCGAGCAATCGTAGCCGCCGAACATGCACGGCTCCATTTTCACTTACTTGCCTCCGTCGAGTCACTTCCTAAAAGTCAGACCAGCGATTGAACTTCAAAGGCGCAGGGACTAGGGGAAACCCTGGTTTATTCGATTGGATTGTTAAATTGTAACAGAGCCGCGCATACGCACGGAAAAGCTCGAAATACATGTAGCAAGCAAGCACTGATTGCTTTCTCCAAAAGCGTTGCAGCAGCAACGCTTTTGGACAAGCAAACCCTATGATGCCCCAAACTAGAATAAAAACAGACCACATAGGCAAGCCCCACTACATATGTAAACCAATATTATTATAAATCTAGTAAGCTTACCTAATAATTTGGCATCTCTGACGATGCCCATACTTCGCGATATTCCAGATTTTGCCTATTTAGATATCAACTAGGTGTAGTAAGAAGCCTGGTAATCAAAACTAGTGAGGGCATTGTTCGAATGCTGCAGTACTGCTGCAAGCATGCTTTACACCGCATACTTACACGTCCTCTCCCTACAGATTCTTGTGCTAGCTGAAAGCAACGACAAACCATTTCTTGCACTGGTATGATTGTGCTCACGACAACTAGTAGCGCGAATTCTGACGCGTACAAAGCCAAACTGGGACTGGGACAGTGCTGCAACTTACAGTAGTTGCTTGATACCAGTGAGAGAGCAAATCGGTGCATCGCAGTGCCATGCGTTTGGCAGGATGCTCGTAACGAGGAGGAAAAACGTTGAGTAACTAGTAATGCACCACTCGTTTTGCTAGCTACAGTGTAGATATTCAAATAATAACGAGGATTTCGAAACAATCAGCACTTTTCGCTAATGCTTTGCCGAGATATGAATTGTCAAAGTCGTGCAGCAATATGATGGCCTTAAATTGGCCATTTACCTTACCCTGATCTTCGTGCTCCCGGGTGTTTATCATGAACAAGTGTCCATCCCGAAGCTAAATTGTCCGCTAGCTCTACCAGAGCTACACGTGCGATTCGATGTCGTAGATTGTCTGTGCCCCGAGCAGTACAACCTCAACATCGTCAACACGACGGACTAAACTTAAAAATGGGAGCAACAAATGAAAGTTTGAGATTACCAAGCTTCGAACAAGAAATTACCACTTTCACATTCCAGTGCTACAATTTTTATCGATAGAAGTATGATCGACTGCTAGATATCTCGCAGACCTATCGGATACTGTTTTCGAGCGGCTCAGTCTACTCTTGACTACCATAGTGGCGTGTAGTTCCATTGACTGCCGTCTTTTCGATCGGGTCAGGGTCGTCAACCTTAATCTCCACCAGCCCCTCGGTCGGATACTCGCTGTTTTCTTGTACCATGAAGGACGACACCGAGAGATAGATTTTGTCTTCCTCTTCGAACAAAAAGCTGCCCGACGTTTTTACTGGCATCTTAACTTTGGGAGCAATGCAACGAGCGTGTTTGTAAAACATAAGAGAAGTCTCTTTCGGCAACGTCTTCCACGTAGTTCGGACAGCTCGGTCGTTCCACAAGTCTTCCACTGTGTAGCAGCGCTGAACAGTGTCGATGGAAAACTTGGCATTGCTTCCGTGGCTGTACAGCCACACCTCCATGGCCACTGCGCCGTAACAAAACAGGAAAATGGTTGCCATGAGTAGAGAAGTCTTCATGACGCTTAAATAAAAACAACAACGGGGGCTCTTGAGTGCTACGGAACACAATTCGAAGTGAACCTTTGAACAAAACCTTCAGTGGGTTGCCAAATTGTTTGGGTGCTGGTGTATCAAGAGGTAGAAACTCGAACCGAAACATACAGAACTTTTATTGCCTTCAAACTTCAACTGTTTTTAGTTATTTCGTTGTTTAAGATTGAGAGGTTACATTGCTAGCAAAGCCAGCCGAGTCTTCGTCTGTGTAGTTCACGCTGGAGTGGCTCGAATTGAACACCGAGATTTCGTTTTTGTTGCAAAAATCCTCGAAGCCCTTGACAGGTACCAGCTGTACTCTCGCACCATGTAGGGCAGCACTTTGTTGTCGAGCACTGTGCCTGTAAACGAGAAGGCGCCTTTGCTCCGCGGCGCAATCATGGAGTCTCCTGTGCAGTGTCTGTATCCAAACCACACGATCTGCGACGAATCGGGGAGGCCATTCCACTCAGCTTTCCCACTTTTGCTGTCAGTACAGTAAAACACGGAGTAGCATCGCTGGGTGGTGTCGAAACGGAATTTCCGTCCTCCCACAATCAGATATATGCTGGCTTGCATACATGGCAACCACAGCAGCAGCAGCATCGCCAATGTCGCTCTTCCGTTGGTAATTGAAAGCGTCATTTGCTCGGCTTTCTTTCGAATGAGCACAAGAATGAAAATGGTGAGCTGACTAACAGTTGAAGACAAACAACCACCTCATGCAATCGATGGTCTGTTTTCCATGGATGATATCACACGTGGAGGATTGTAAGCCATACACCGGGCTTTATTCATTCATTAAGCTGTCTTTAGGTGCTTCCCTCTGTTCACGTCGACGTCGACTGCATCTTTTCCATCTGTGGATTCCAAGCTGGAATTAAAAGCTGTTGTTACTTGTCCCGTTGGTCGAGTTGAATGGCGCGATTTCATGGCAGTGGTCGACCATGCCGTTGACGGGGTACATGCTGTATTGACGCACCATGAAGGACGACACCCTGTTGTAGAGAAAGCCGCCTTTGAAGCTGATCGTGCCTCTCGTTAGAGAAGTGTGGATGGCGTCGCCTTTGCAATCGTCGTCGCTAAAAAACACAATTTGGGAGGGATCTGGAAGACCCTTCCATTCGGCGTTCATACTTTGGTCGTCAAAGTAGTGCGAGATCGTGTAGCATCGTTGGGTGGTTTCGAAGTGGAATGTCACCGCACGGTCGTCGAACGATAGCTGCATGTTCACTGCATAGGCCATGGGTGGCAGCATTATAAGCAGTGTCGCCATCACAGCCGATGTATTTCCAATCGAAAGCTTCATTTGCCTAGTTCTCGGATAAAAAGACGAATGACCGCTTTGAGATGATGAAAACTGCTGAGGCCATGGCTGCCATCGAGAATCTCAAAAGATCATGAATGATGCAGGATGGGGGCGGCGTCTGGTATGTCGTGGGGTGCACCAAGTGCTAAATATCTTTGATGCCATTAAAAAATGTTGGGGCATCACAGTCAGATGACTGTGGGATGTTCCATGGTCGTTTTCCAGGTTGATGTTTGAAATAGTCGAGTCGTTTCGTCGCTTCACCGACTTGCTCTTGCATCTCACAAGCCCAGTAGGCCAGTGTTGAGACAGAATGGATGTCAACTCGAAGGCTGGTGCTCGAGCTGTGGAGCGGGTGAAAGTTTTCTGTCGCGTGAGACCTTTGCTACAGCGTGAACGCGACGGGTGGAGCTACGAAGAGTACTGCCAACACTTTGGAGAGGATGGCCAGCGCTTGGATGCCAATGACACACAACAACCTGCCACCGATGCCACTCCTGAAAGCTCCGATGACGATCCAGCAACGTTCATCACGGAAAAGGGCCGCAAAATCACGGGTTCCTTGACGCCGTCACTCACAATGCAACCTGATAGTCGCAGTGTCACGTTCCAGGCCCTCACTGCAGCTCATGGAGAAGCTCGACTGTTCCAATTTGATGGCAATCTCAACGACACTTGCGACCAGCAGAGTGTTTACGAACGAGTGGCTGCACCTATCGTAGAGGACGTGATGGCTGGCTACAACGGCACAATCTTGGCGTACGGCCAAACTGCTACTGGTAAAACGCACACGATGGTTGGACCTGGCGACTTGGTTCACGGCGACCAACGTGGACTTATCCCTCGCGCACTGGAAGGCATCTTCGATCGTGCTGAAAAGACCCGTTCACAGGCCAAGACAACCGTCGCGTTGAGTTACGTGCAGATCTACTGCGAGCGCATCTTCGACTTGCTCGAGCCAGAAACCTTGCCCAGCAACATCTTGGTGCGTGAAGACGCTGATCGAGGGGTGTACATTGACGGCGCCGCCGCAGTTCACGTCGCGAATGTTGACGACTGTTTGAGTCTCATGGAGCGCGGCAACGCGAACCGGGCAGTCTCAAGTACAGAAATGAACGCCCACTCCAGTCGCAGCCATGCCATTCTCATCCTTCGAGTTGAGCGCAAGGAGTTCGCACCGCCACCAGAGTCAAGTGGTGCACCGAGAGGTACAACTCAGCCTGTAATCCGCTTAAGCAACTTGTATCTTGTGGATCTCGCAGGCTCGGAACGCGTGAAGAAAGCGAGAGTACATGGTCGACACATCAGCGAGCTCAAAGCTATCAACCTCAGCCTTTCAGCGCTTGGAAATTGCATCTCAGCGCTCAGCAAGCAGTCACAGCAGAACCAAGCGAGTTACCACGTGCCATACCGGGACAGTAAATTGACACGCTTGTTGCAATCTAGTCTGGGTGGCAATGCCAAGACAGCTCTGGTGGTGACGGTCACGCCAGCAGTCTCGGAAGCACCCGAGACCCTTCAGACGCTGCAGTTCGGTCAGCGCGCCATGCAGGTTGCCGTACGAGCTCACCGTTCAGCCTTGTCCGTGCTCGACTATCGTACACTTTATGAAGAAATGCGCCAGGCTCTTGACGAGGAGCAGCAGCGCTCGCAACAAGCCGAGGCGGCAGCCAGCGACGAAAAAGCCCACGCTGCTATTGCAGAAGACAAGCTCACAAAAGCGCTCCTCCGAGTGCAGCACTTGGAATTCGAGCTTGAAGCAGCGCAAACAGCAACCAGACACTCTGCAGCTTTAACTGGTGCCGAAGGTGACGCTGGCAGCGATGTCGTGCACATGAAGTTGGAGCTCCAGCAGCTAGTAGCACGGCATGCACAAGACGTGACACAGGTGAAGTCTTCATGCGACCGGCAAATCGATACTTACAAGCGGCTTGCGCAGGAGGCCTCGCAAGAGTGGCACGAGGTCGAAGGGGAGCTGGCAGGGGAAAAGACGCAGGTGTTGCACACGTTGCAGGAGCTCAAAGAGTTCAAATTGCGCTACTTTCAACTTGAGGAAGACACCACCGAACGCATCGCCGAACTTGTCCAGGAAGAGCGAGATCGTGAAAGAGAGCGGGATACTGCCGTTGCCAGAGTCACTGCCTTGGAGAAAGAACTCAAAGCGATTCACGCGAAGGTGCTTTCCGCGGCGCAGTTTTGCTTGCTTGGCTCCGAGGTCCACTCTGACAGTCTTGTGTCGTGTTTTGCGCAGATGGTGGAGGGCGAATCTCAGCGAGAAAAACTGCAGGATCATATTGACAGTGAGTTCGTGCCTAAAGAAGCGGTACGAAGAACCCGTTCAGTCCTGTGATGCTCTTTTGAGTGACAACATGAGTACGTGCATCAAATAACTTACCTTGACTGTCTGTGTCGCGTGCAGATCCAGCAGATGGAGGCGCTGTACGAAGGAGCAATCTCGAAGCTTCAAGCACGAGTCGGGTGTCTCGAAAACAAATCACTGCATAGGAGGCCAAAAACACCCAGCAACAATAACAACAATAGCTCGGCTCCAGGTCAGCCACAGCGCTCATTGCCGGAAGTCAGGAAACCAGGCATGATCAACAATCGTGCTGTCCCCAAGGTCGGTCGACTTGTACCAGGCTCCAAATCCGGCTCAGCTTCAAGACTTAACTCTGGTCCAAGTGTATCTTCACGGATCCTGCAATAGACAAACAAGCATGCATGACACAGTGTGTACACGTCATCGTACAAGTCCGTCTAGAAGTAGCTCATTTGAGCCATATATTGCATGGGAGGCAAAGCAACACATCTTCGCACGCCTCAATGTGACCAGCGCTTGGTCTGGCTCAGCTTCCGTTAAGCCTGCAGTTTCAAAAGCACTAGAGACTACGAAAGGGGTTTTCCGAGTCATCCATGTCGTCTTCGTCGGGGTCAAAGTCATCAATAGCCTGATCACCCATCACACACAATCCACTCAGTCAGTCAGTCCTCAGTGCATCGCCCTCCTCCGTTGTCGCCTTCTTAAGTACCTTGTACTCCTCCCACGAGTCCTCAACGAAAGTCAGAAACTTGACGAGCGCGTCCGTTGACGCCGTGTCCTTCTCCGCCAGCACCAGCAGCGGGTGGAACGTCTCGCTACTAAACTCCACTCCACGACTCCGTCCCTGCTTCATGATCTCCGTCGCATCGCCATACTCTCTGCTTTTGATCAGCTCTACCAGCACGGGCAAGAACGTCTGCTCCATGGGACACACGTCTTCCCCATCCACGACTTCTCTCAGAATCTCCGTCGCCTCCTCCAGTCTCTTGGCGTCCAGCAAGGCCGTCAGCAGTCCGTCATAGGCCGGCAAGTCCAACACCACCGCCTGATTGACTGCCTCATCATACAACTAAAAGAAATAACAAAAAGCAGCATAAGGTCACTTCTAGAGCTCGTAAAAGCTTCAAAACGACATGAAAAGGCTACTAGCTCCCACCTCCATCGCGGAGTCCAGCATCCGGAAGCGTAGACACGCGTCCATGACGTAAATCGACGCTAGTTTAGTGTAGTCATCGGGTTTTAAACCTGGTGCACGGTACACTCCGCGCAGTATCTCGAAGGCGCGCAGTGCGTGGCCCCGACTCTTATTCTGTCTGGCCAGCAGCACCGCCAGCTTCTGGAGAAGCTGAGGCCTCGGGGGCGACTGCAGCTGCGCCAAGTGGCTCAGCGCCTGCGTGGGGCGGCGCTGGGCAATTGAATACTCTAAAAGTGTCAGCACGTGGGTGTCATCGGGCTGGACAGCAGCGTTCTTGGTCTCGAGCGCGGCGGCGGGGGACACCGTAGACACTTGGAGAGCAGTGGACGAGTGGAAGAGATGCGAAGACGACAGGAGACGCGTGGGGAGAGGGCGACGCAGCGCCGAAGCGGAGCGCACCAACGTGCGGAGCAGCATGGGCATTGTTGGGACTGGAATGTGTTGAGGAGAGTGTTGTGAGAATTGATAACCTGTTGGATTCAGGGAGAATGGATTTGAAAGTACTTTTGAAAACTGTATGAATTGCTGCCTTGTGGAAGATGATAAAATTAGTTCGTTTTGGTGGTGTGGCTCAAGTATGCGTTCTTGAAGTCGCTTGTGACTTATCATGTGAAAGTTGCCTTTTTGTGAGTGATGGTCTCTCTGTGCATGGGATCCATTGCCGCGATCACAACTCAATTCGCCATTACTACAGCATCCAACCATGGGTGATCAGGACCGAGTTCGAAGGTATCGTGGGTGTTTGGCGCTCCAATTCGCTGCCAACTCATCAGTGAAGAATGAAATCCGATCGATGTTGGGTCTGGACTTGGCCAATCAGCAGCAGCTTCGCTTTGCCATGTTGCCTGAAGTCGAGTGGCACGTGACTCTAGTGACCAAGGAAGAGCTGCGTGGACTGAGTGCTGGCGCGGTCCAAGAAGCGATGGAGTTGCTGTCCACGCGATGTTTCGCGATCGGGTTGGGCGGAGGCGACGGAGCGACAAGTGACTTGAATACGAACGGAGTGTATTTCGTCGTGTGTGTGTGGCCAAAGACACAAGCATTTCGGACCAAGCACGGGCTGCCATTGAAGGATTTCCATGTGTCCGTGTCGACTACCAATCGTCACGACCTCGACAAAAGCAGTGGTGCACTGCTCAGTGATGCATGCCTGAAGTTGCTGGATAAGTCGGCACTGGAAGCGCCGAGTCGTCAGGGCGCAAACCTGAGCGCACGCTGGAGATTGCCACACTGTTGTGTACCCGATTTGGCGAAGGATTTACACGAGGTTGGGTGCGGCTTGCTGATGCAGCGTTACTCGCAGGTCGAGCAAAGCTTGCCATGCTCAGCTACGCACACTTGATCGAGCGTATGACTACATGTAGAAGATCACTTGGCGACGATGGCGAGAGCCGTGGGTCTCCACTATGGAAGCATTGCTGTGCACAGCTTTCGAAATGTACAGAATCAACAGAATGGGGTCCTGTGTTTATCGACGGAGAAATTGACCAAGTGCCACCGGACTTGCGCAGCTCCCTCTGTACACGGTGGAGTATCGCAACGTGGGTCGCTGTACGAGCGAGCACTCAGAACATCTCGATGTCGCTCTCGTATCCTTCGCGGGAACGGCTTACCACGGCTTACACTCCAGCAGCAGCTCGGACGCCTATGCAGTACACGCTCCCTCGATTCTTCCGATGGATTGTGCCGTTCCAACTGGCCGCAATGTCCACACCACGAAATCAAGATGACATTCGCTGCCTCTGTTACTCGCTGCACGTGCGGCATGTTGTCACACTGACCGAGGAAGAACCACTGCCAGAAGCGTGGTTTGACGGGCTGCCGAATATCAAGAATACATTTCTCCCTGTCGCCAACTACCACGCGTCCAGTATCCCACGAATTGATATGTTCATGCGGCTGTGCTGCACCTCCTCGTCGACAGGAGCTCCTGTGCTTGTGCACTGTGGTGGAGGAAAAGGTCGCTCTCGTACGATGGTGGCTTGTTACCTTGTAGCTTTCGGTTTTCGCCCGCCTCCACCAGAGCTGCTCCAGAACAACGGTGGTGCATCAAGTGAAGGATGGTTTCAACCTGCGATGACGGCGGCGGAGGCAATACAAGCCCTTCGGGCAATGCGACCTGGAAGCATCGAGACCAAAGAGCAGGAAGAGGCTGTGAGCAAGTACTGCTCGCTCCTCTGGAAGCGACGAGGTGTTTTTCCACCAGAGCCAGCGCAGCCAATGCCGAGTCGGCCCGAAGTCGCTGGTAAGCCTGTTGAGACGACAGACCTTCTCGTGCTATGTGGGATACCCGGATCGGGCAAGAGCTCATTCCGTCGAGCGCTAGTTAATCGCACCACTGCCTCACACGCTGCGCCAACTAATACCGTCCGTGCGAACAACGCTCTTTACCTGCCTTGGGCTGAGATCCACAGCGACGAGATCGGCCGCAAAGGCTGCGAGAGGAGTATCTGTCAGGGAAGTCTCCGACGGGCCATTCTAGATCGATGCAATGGCATTGCTGCGGATCGTCAAAAGTTTCTGAGCCTCGCTGCAACATGGAGTCAGCACGCCACCGCTGTTGTCTTCGACATTCCGACAAAACTCTGTGAAGCACGAACGATGCGCCGCACCGCCCACCCAACGCTACCACCTGGCCGTCGGGTAGGATTCGCGATTCACCAGCACTCCAGTACGTTCGAGGGCCCGGATCTAAGTGAGGTTTCCAGACGATAGTACGTATCACGTCCGTCGAGGCAGCACTTGACTTGGTGGATCTATTGTCACCTCCGCTACCGCTGCTTAAGTTCCCGCGCACGGCGCACCTCTTCGATCTAGGCACAGCAACAAGCGACGACTTGGTTAGCAACATCGACAACGTTTCACTACCAGCAGATGAGAACACGACTATTCTCATCACAGAGAAGTTGGACGGTGCTAACATGGGCATCTCGCTATCACCCGACGGGGCCGTCGTGGTGCAGAACTGCTCGCACGTCATCAACTCCGAGACGCATCGTCAATTCCGAGCCCTCGACGAGTTCTTGAGCTCGCATCGAGCCGTGCTGTATGAGATTCTGCATCGTCATATGTTGTTCCCCGGTCGGACGGCGAGTGGCTGGCTGCAACGCACTCCATCCCGTACTCGCGACTGGGAAGTCTCTTCTACGCCTTCGACTTGTATGACCGCGAGACTGGGCAATTCTGGGACCGACCATCTCTCCAGGAGCTTCTATCAATCAGCACTGCCTCTTGCCAGGACGACAACGTCATCCAGATCGTGCCCAAACTCTGGGAGGGACGTGTGCTGCCTCCACGAGATGAGTTGATCGCCATGGCGCAGCAACGATGCTCGCAATTTTACGATGGACCAGTGGAAGGTATCTACGTGAAATGGGAACGTCTAGGCCGCGTCAAGGAGCGCAGCAAGATCGTCCGCAGCGACTTCTTAGCCGGTGACACCCACTGGAGCCAACGACCCGAAGGCATCCGCTTCAACTCGACGTTGAAGTTAAATACAACGTATCCATAACAGCTCTTTAACACTTTCAGTACCGGTATTTCACTTTTGTCAATTACGAATTACCGTACCCAAATAAATTGTGTTTGTCCGACTATTGTATTAGTTTGTCCGACGATTTGGTGCCCTATTTGGGAATAGGCCAGGCGCGACGTCACAAATATGAGCATCTGGCGTCTCTAATTAAGAGTCTAAATTAGGGTTACTCACATATAATCGGAGTTAGTAATGCAGCAGGTACCGGCTTATATAGTGGACAGGATCCGGTCCGGTACAGTGTACCATCCACGATTTGGGATATGTCGATTATGGTTATACTGAAACTGGTCAGTGGTAGTTTTCCTCCTAATTATAATAAATGATGGACGAGGATCACTCGCTACACATGTCATGTAGCGCCTAGCAATAAATCACTCGCCCCATACACACTTTCTACTCCCTCGGGACTGAGAGACGCCCCCAATGTCATTACATCTCCATCCTTCGCACAGGTCCGCTGCAGCGATTTCTACTTTGTTAAACAGTGTCAGATGCCTTTCTGAATCGCCTAGATTCGTAAGCAGCCTCACTCAGACCAGGATAAAACGTCTTGATGACCCTGGTGACGTCTTTAGAGACGCCACAGGCTTTGGTCACAGCCAGGTTCGCGTGTGTATGCAAGATGTCCGCTGACTTCCGCGCGAGTGCTGTTGCGCCCAGAGGCTTTGAAACGAGTGGCAGTTGTTGGTGGATGTAGCTGATACCGGTATAGTATCAGTAAAATTGTACAGTAATGTT
>LGSN01000563.1:0-24345 GCA_001314375.1 Phytophthora podocarpi | reverse complement strand
GCTGCAAAGAAGTTCGACAGGGCATTCGCCGTGCAAGACCAACTCGCATTGCAGAGGCGGTCGAAGCTATCGACTCGTACCTGGCAGAGCGGCCAGACGTATAAGGAGACACACACTGGGCCGTTAGCCAACTTCCATAATGACTCGTGACTGACTTGATACTCGTAGGCTTCTGCTGTTTCGCCATGTACTTCGATTAAGGTGTCCACACCCGCCTTGTAGTCCGATTTACAATTTAACCGCCTCTGATTAATAACGTACCCTTACCCTCATAAGTCCTATTAGCCTGCTATTTTGCAGGACAAAACATTCGACGATCACAATATAAGATGATGATGAGTGGAACAACTAATGCCAGACTATTTACATGTAGTGTGTGCTCGATGAAAAGCTGCTCACATAAGTTAGTCTGGACCAGACTAATTACTGTAAAATGATCAGACCTGTACAGTATCATAATTAGCAATCGCATACGCAAAACAGGAATGGTATTTTGTGCAGACGACCAAGCCCTCCTGTCATTCCTCGATGAGTTCCCGTTCGACGAACAAGAAGACGAAGGGTTCTCGACTGTGAGCAGCAACGACCAGTCGCTGCAGGATGAGAACGAGGTGGCGTTGGTGTCTCGAGGACCTACGACCGTCGTCACCTCCTCGCCCAACGGGGCGGAATTGGCTGAAGAGGAGTTGACAAGGTCGATGCCCCGGTGCAAGGCGCCGTTGATATTGGGGTCGAACAAAGACGAAGAGACGAAGCGGAAGAAAGTGAACGAGAGGAAGAAGCTGCTACGGAAGACTGGAGTTTACGGGGACCCGAATCGAGCTTGAAATGCTCGCAGACTGGAGATCGCCCACCTCAAGGAGCAGATTGAGAAGCTGCAGATCGACTTGCAGACTTTTCAGGGCCAGAAGAACCGCTGGAGAGAGCGAAGTGTTGCACAGAAGCCGACTGCAGACACGTTGATCTCAGCAGCGCTGATTCCTAGCATGTGGCAGATAGGCAGCGGAAGCGCCGAGAAGGATCGGAGCTGGAGAATGTGCGACTGAAGTTCATTGTAGATCGACAGCGGAGGGTGGCGAATAACCTCCGGGGGTTGTTGCAGAAGCGAGCAAATCAACTGGTGCGCGCACAGATCCTGCTTTCGAGGCTTTTGGTGGAAAACGTGTCTTTGAGAGATCACCATTGGACTAACCGTCGTTGTGCTTGTAGGCTAGTGAGTGTACTTCCTTTATGGACATCAGCGCCCCGAAGCCTCACATTGTTCATGTGCTGGACTTTCGAGGAGATATCACGGACTTTGAAGCTCTCTTCCGACTAAACGAATCTGCCTATCGAGAAGTAGACGCCATTTTCGCGGATAATGGACTCGCAAACATGGTGGTTTCTCCCAGTGACGTTCACATTCGTGAAGGTGTTGGTGGCAAGTATCTGGAGTTGTTCGCAAACAAGGTACTGCCTTTTAGACTGAAAGACGTGACAGAGGCAGCATGGGACCACTTCAAAGGAGTCAAAAAGCACGCGAGCAACGGCAGCATCTACGAGAAAGCGGCAAAGGTAGGTTCCGCTGACAGCGGAAGTCTTGTGGTGCTTTGATTAATTAAACATTTAGCTTGTTGTGCTACAGAACCTCGACGAGCCCTACATGTACACAATCGTCGAGGAGTTTACGATGGAGTTGTATTCCAATAGTTCTCGGGCGGATATCAAGGTGAAGCAAGTGGTGCGGCGATACGTCGAGACCGACCGCGACGTGGTAATCTGGATTTCACACGTCTCACCAACGGAGATCAAGCACAAGATGCTTCGTGGATTGACGTATCACCTCCGAGGTTACGCACTTACGAAGCGATCGCCGGCCTCGACACCAGAGCGCGAGCTATCACAGCTGCAATTCTGCTCACTGATCTCTCTTGACCAAGAGCCCGGCACGAGGTATGATCCTGCAAACGCGCGAGTGTTTATCAACTTTTTGATCGGCAACACTGTGCAGAACATTCGGAACCATCAGGAGCGCATCGAGAGTTCGCTAGTTGACCGAGCGCTCAGAGAGCACATGCAATAGACTGGAGCCCAGCATCGTTTGCTGCTTCGAGGTGAGCTGCAAATCTGCTTGGTTTATCACATCATCTTGATACTTGAACATGCCTTTGTGACGAAGGCGCTTGTCGCTTCGCGCGCTACGAGGACAGAGAGCTCATTTTGTCCATTAACCAGTTCGGTGGCGTTTATAGGAAAGCCATGGCGCTCCTCCAGGGAGACGACGACGACAAAGTGTTCGAGGCGACGATGTCCTTCATCGACGAGTTTTCGTTCGACGAACCAGAGGTGGAAGCCACTCTGAAGGTCGCCGTGCCAAAGACACCAACGTTGCAAATGCAGGGCCAAACGGACTTGATGGCTATGTTTCAAGACGCAAAGACAATAGCCACCTCAATGGACGTCGTGGACATACTCCGAGATGGCGGCAGCCACGCGACGAAATCGACGGCTCGGTGCAAGGTTCCATCAATATTAAGCTTGGACACGACCGGGATGACCAACCGTGAGAAGATTATGGCGAGGAATGCGAGGAAGAAACTTCTGCGCAAAGCTGGCATCTACGGCGACTCGAATCGCGTACGCAACGAGCGCAAGCTGGAGATCGCTTATCTCCGCGAGTGAATCGAGAAACTCCAGATCGACTTGATGACCTTGAAAGCGCACAAGGACGCCCATCCATACACCTTTCCAGAGAAGTTAACGCAGCAACATGCGTCCCAACACACGAATGCAAACGCGCTAGTGTTGATTGGCTCGACATTGCAGATATCAAGCGTACGGCAGGAGATAGCAGATCGCCAACAACGCCGTCGGAAAGAAGCAGAGCGTGAAAATATCCGTTTGAAAATCGTCATGGAACGCTAGAGGAGGGTCGCGAACACATTGAGTAGCTTGCTACAGAAGCGAGCAAGTCAACTGGTACGACGCTCTCTGTATGGTATTCTGGATCAGTTGTGGGTCGTCAAACTAACTCGTCCATTGCTCGATGCTGTGGTTGCTGTGACGTAGGCAAACGATTGCTCGTGCTTCTCCAGTCTAAACAGTCCGAAGCACCAAATTGTCCACGTGCTGGATTACAGTGGAGACATCAATTCCTTCCAAGGACTCTTCCGATACCTTGAAGCTGCATACAGTGATAATGCTGCCGTATTCGCAGCTAACGGCTTGTCCGACATGGTCATCACCCCTAGCGACGTGCACATACGTGAAGATGTTGATGGTAAATACCTCGAGGTGTTCTCAAACAAGGTACTGCCTTTCAAACTGCGTGACGCGACCGAGGCTGCATGGGAACACTTCAAAGGGACGGATAAGCACATGGGCAATGGAAGTATCTACGAGAAGGCGAAAAAGGTGGGCACTCAACGTTATCAGTCGTGTGAGACTAACAGGAATGCTATCACTCTGACATCATGTGTACTTGGTAAACATGAGCAGGATCAAGACGAGCCGTACACAGTCGTCGAGGAATTCACGAAGGAGGTTTACTCGAACAACTCTCGAGCAGACGTGAAAATGAAGCAGGTCGTGAGACGCTTTGTCGAGCCAGACCGCGACGTCGTAATCTGGGTCGCGAGCATAGCTCCAACAGAAATCAAACAAGATGCTCCGGGGCTTGACGTATCACCTCCGAGGTTACGCTCTTACCAAGCGATCGCCGGCTTCGACACTAGGCCAGGAACTGTCTCAATTACAGTTCTGCTACTTGATCTCTCTCGACCAAGACATCTCGACGAGGTACAGCCCCGATGACATGCGAGCCCTCACCAACTTCCTCATCGTCAACACAGCGCAAAACATAAAGTCCACCAAAGTGGCATTGAGAACCGCCTCGTTGACCAAGCACTTCGACGTCAACAGTCATGAATGGAGGAGGTCAGTGTAGCATGCAGCATGCCCCCAAATGACGCAAATTCGAGAAAAAAATATATCGTGCTTGTAGTGCTCAATGCTTCAGCCATGCTTCGTGCATCATGCGTTGTATATCACGCCAAAGGGCAGTCTACGAAAAAGGTAGGTGCTGATCACAACACTATCAGAATGGTAGTGTGGACACTCAAACGTTTGATTGCCTATCTGTATGATCGCCCTGGTTGGCGTGACCAGGATCTCGACGAGTTCTACACGATCATGGAAGACTTCACGATGGAGATGCATTTCAACACGCCACGGGCAGAAACATGTATCAAAGTTAAGCCAAGTCATTCGTTACATTCGCCACAAGCATATTCCTTTCATCCACGTGCGACGCACGGTGTCAATCAGCTGTGCTGTGCAGAGCTGGGTCGTCCATTGGGCGTTCGTTTAACGAAGAGCATGGCATTCTTCCTGGATGAAGTCGACGATGGGCGCGTCCTCGAGGCAGCGCTGTCCTTCGTGGATAAGTTTGAGCTCGCTTCATCCCCCCGGACGTTCGGGACTAAGCCCTCGACGCCTTCCGTGGTCCAGCCTCGTCCATACAGAGCATTGGACTCGAATGCAGACGAAATGACACGCCGAGCGGTGGTGAACGCCAAGAAACGAATCCTGCGTAAGACTGGAGTCTACAGCGACCCGAATCGAGCACGCAACGAATGCCGGAAGGAAATCGCCTTCCTTCGCCAACAAATGGAGAAGCTGCAGATTGACTTGCAGAATTTACAGGGCCGGGAGAACCGACGAGCAGACAATCGACAGCAACAACAGCAATCTGCCCAGTCGCTCGTGGCTCTTCCGACATCTTGAATCTGCACGCCGAGAAGCAGATGTCGTGTTTGTGGCAAACGATCTAGAGAATATGGTGATCACTCCCAGCGACGTTCACATACGAGAAGGAGACGACGGCAAGTATATCGAGGCATTCTCCAACAAA
Organism: Phytophthora podocarpi; assembly: GCA_001314375.1. NCBI lineage: Eukaryota > Oomycota > Peronosporomycetes > Peronosporales > Peronosporaceae > Phytophthora > Phytophthora podocarpi. The sequence continues at coordinate 19,454 of LGSN01000563.1, read as the reverse complement.
GTTTTACCTTTCAAGCTGAGCGATACAGCTGAAGCCGCTTGGATTCACTTTAAGGGTGTCGAGAAACACTTGGGGAACGGCTGCATCTACGAGAAGTCAGCAAAGGTAGATGCCGTAAAGCGGTCATTTGTACTTTGCTTGTTCTAACGCTACGATGTCTTTCTACAGGATCTCAACGAGCCGTACACAGTCATCGAAGCCTTCACGAAGGAGATGCATTCTAACACATCTCGTGCAGACGTCAAGGTGAAGCAGGTAGTGCGTCGCTGGCTATGATCTCGTGATCTGGGTCGCGCGTGTATCGCCAGCAGAGATCAGACACAAATTGCTACGGGGACTAACGTACCATCTTCGAGGCTACGCGAAGATAAAGCGATCACCAGCATCGACGCCAGACCACGAGCTATCCCAACTTCAATGCTGCTCACTCATTTCGTTCGACCAAGAGGCTGAAGCGATGTACGGTCCTGATGCCATTCGTACCCTCACGAACTTCTTGATTGTGAACTCGGCCATGAATACTCAAGGCCACCAAGACCGCATCGAGAGTGCCTTAGTCGAACAAGCACTACAACGAGAGATGGCAACGTAAAGAATACTGGCAGATCACTGGAACTCTTCCAAAACCTACGCAAACATGAAATTTACGTCGGACACAAACACCGCGCAAACACTGTACAGTAGCAAATCGCTCCCAATTTGCGGAGACGCGCTGGCCGTCTCCACAAAATACGATTTGCGCCAGGCGCATTTCTGACGTACATGTACCAATATTACCCGCCAACCAGTCAAACCGAAGAGTCTTCCGGTCTGCCATGGCCCACTGCGTCTCCACGGGAAGGGGTAGAGGCTTCACGATGCCCCAAGTCGATCGTACGTTCCGTGTAAAGTCTAACGTTGCAGCCTATTGTCTAAAGACTTCGAAGTACCGCTTGCAAGTGAGAAGACGTCCAGGGCGCTTATAATCGAAGCCTGCCTGCTGAGTGGCCGCGGCGAGACACAGAGTCGCCGCGGCGTAAGTTTGAAAAACGCGAGAAAGCCAACAGGTATGGCACGTTGTGGGGGTTTCTTGCTTTGTGTGTAGCCATAACGGTAAAATATGCTGATTTTGGTTCAATCGTGAAACTATCACAAACTCGACATAAACTTGAACATAATTCACTCGCAATTTGGGATTTGCGATAGATTTTGTGTCAGTTTTGGAAGAGTTCCACTGTCGTGAGAGCGGCTACAAGGTCTACAGTAGCCTCACGTCACGTGAGTCATCTCCCCAGAGATTATGGACCAGAGCTAGAAACACCACTACATAACGTGAGCTTTGCGTTAAGCTTACCATAAGTGAGCCAGCCACCTGTACACGTCAGATGATCTAGGACCTGCTTGCCGTTCTCTCTCAAACACCCGCCGCTCCTCCGAGTGCAAACATGTCGTTTTCCCTGGAAGACGACGACGAAAGTGTGATAAAGGCTACGCTGCCCTTTTTGGACAATTTCGGCTCGACGAACCAAGCGCCAAAGGCTCTTTCGCATTGCCTGAGCCTAAAGTGTGGTCATTCTAACATCGGAGCGTGCTATCAGTGGTCCTTCAGGATGTGAACGTACCCTACACGATTCTCGAAAAGTTTACGAAGGAAATGCACTCGAACAGTGTCCGTGCAGATGCAAGAATGAAGCAAGTCGTCCGGCGCTACGTGGAGCCCTACCGTGATGTTGTCATTGCCGTCGTGAGTGTAGTTCCAGCTGAAGTCAAGCACAAGACTCTCAGCGGTTTGAGATACCAAGTTCGAAGCTACGCGGTGACGAAGCGATCTCCTGCCTCGACACCAGAGCGTGAGGTGTCGCAGCTGCAATGCTGCTCGCTCATTTCCTTCGACGAGGAGATGGAGATGAAGCTCGGCTCTGATGCCATCCGAGCTCTCACGAACTTCCTGATTGCGAGTTTAGCTGCGAAGATGCAAGGGCACCAGGATTGCATCGAGAACTCTCTCATGGATCATGCACTACATGTACTACCAGGACACCAAGTGTCATGAGTATGAGCGAGCGCTTAGCAGACAGCAGCTTAGCTCTGTCATGGCGTCCGAGAAATCAGTGTAGTCGTGAAGTGGTTAGACTCAATGTCATGAGTACATAATACAAGTAGTGATGCAGAGTGCCTCGACAGCTCGCCTTGTCTTCTTTTGCGTTGTTCCGAACAATTTGTCCCCCCACCGGCTGGGGCCCACCCAGCCTCGCACGTTGAGGTTCAGGCTGGACCTCAACTCATCCAGCAAGCACCGCCGCGAAGAGAAAATACGTAGGCGTGCCAGAGTCTGGGCCATGCACTGAAGCCGGCGACGACGCAAACACCTCAAGCAGAAACCTACAGCCTTTTGCTGGCAGCCATGGCGTTCTCTCTGGAAGATGAAGACGATCGAGCGTTCCAAGCGGCTCTGTCGTTCGTGGACGAGTGTGTGCTCGATGACGAAGAGGTGGAAGACGCAGCAGCATTGAGGACGACCGCCATGATGCAGCGTGAAGATGAATGGGCCGCGATGTCTTGCGGCTGGAAACCAACGGTTAACACCACAGGAGTCGAGACGTCGTTCGGAGCTCAAGGCTGCTACGAGTTGACGTCCACGGTCTCAACTATTCCATCGAAGGCTCGCGAGGTGGGAGCTTCGAATCGAGAGAAATTGAGACGACGGACGGAGATCAACGAGCGGAAGAAGCTGCTGCGTAAGGCTGACATCTACGGAGACGACAACTGGATGAGCAAAGACAGCAGACTGGAGATCGCTTATCTTCATGAAAGAATCGAGAAGCTCCAGCTCGACTTGCAGGTTCTACAGAGTCGAAAGAGCAGCCAACCAGCTAATACTCAACTTGCAGCACAGGAGCCTACAGATGCGTTGGATTCGTCGGCACTTGAGATCCCAAAGGTATGGGGAGAGATTGCTGGACGACAGCAACGGCGACTAAAAGAGACTGAGCGTGAAAATACTCGCTTGAAACTTGCGGTGCAGCAGCAGCAAGAGGTGGCGAATTGGATGAGCAACTTGGTGCGGAAGCGAGCAAGTCATTTGGTACGTAACTCGCTGTGTCTGAGGCTTCTTTTGGTCAGGAGAGTATCCTAACTTGCTCGTGGTTGTGTGGTATGATGCAGACGAACGATTGCTCTCCCTTCATGGATTTCGCCTTCGCTAACCAGCATTTCGTCCGTGTTTTGAGCTCTCGTCGTGGTGGAGCAGGAGATTTCCCACTCCTGTTTCGACATCTCGAGACTGCACGTCAAGAAGTGGACGCCGTGTTTGCTTCCAACGGGCTGGCGAACATGGTGCTTACGCCCAGCGACGTACACATTCGCGAAGGTGTCGACGGTAAATACCTCGAAGCCTTCTCGAACAAGGTGCTGCCCTTCGGACTGCGCGCCGCCACTGAGGCTACATGGGATCACTTCAAGGGAGGTGAGAAGCACCTGGGCAATGGCAATATTTACGAGAAGACAGCAAAGGTAGGTGGTGCTGAAGTAGATGATGTCTTTATGGTAGCTTGGTTATCTCTAATGTTTCTGCTGTTGTTGCGATGGACGTCACCGACAGAACCTCGACGACCCGTACACGATCATTGAGGAGTTCACCAAGGAGATGCACTCCAAGAACGCTCGGGCAGATATCAAGGTGCAGCAGCTTGTCCGTCGCTACGTGGAACCCGACCGCGACATTGTTATCTGGGTCTCGATTGCCGAACCCGCCGAGATCAAGCACAAGATGCTGCGCGGACTCACTTACCATCTCCGTGGCTATGCCATGACGAAGCGGTCTCCTGCATCGACGCTCGAGCACGAAGTCTCACAGCTGCAGTGCGTCTCGCTGATCTCGCTCGAACCAGAGGCTGAGGCGATGTACGGCTCTGAGACCGTGCGCGCTGTCACCAACTTTCTCATTGTGACTGCAGCTCAGAAGATGCAAGCTCACCAAGACCGCATCGAGAACGCTCTCGTCGACAAACAACTAAGATGCCAAGGTATCATGACGAACTCCTAGGGCATGTAGCATTCATGAGATGCAATGGAAGAGAACGAAGTTGTCCACGAATTGTCGTGTCAATTCGGCAGCACAGATGCCTCCTCGCAACGCACACCGCCACAAACATTTGCTGGGCAGTGAGTGCATCATTTCGTCACGCAACTCGTGTGCACCAATGCTATCGTTTGAGTGAGACAGCGCAGCCGTGCAGAGTCTGGACCAGACAAGCACAAACGCTTTGCATGAGTTGTTCACACGCCCTCGGGCCTCGAGTCGGGTATGGTCTTCTTCCTCGAAGACGATGAGCAGGTCGTTGCGGCAGCGCTGTCCTTCGTGGACGAGTGTGCATTCGACAAAGAGGGATCAGACGGCGCCACGACAAAGTCTCTCGCTCAAAGCGAGGGCGACTCGGAGTCGACGTCCTCCGAGGCAGCAAGTGACGGCCAAGTGCCTGTTGTCCAGTCTGCTCGATGCAAAGCTCCGGTGCGGCTGACGTCGCGCGAAGACAAGATGCGACGGCGGATGGAGATCAACGAGAAGACTCGGATACTACGCAAGACTGGAGTCTACGCCAACTCGAACCGAGTGCGCAATGGACGAACGCGCGAGATCGCCTTCCTCCGTGAGCAAATAGAGAAGCTGCAAATTGACTTGGAGACGCTACAGAAGCAGAAGAGCAGGCAGACAGCAACGTGCACTTCGTTAGGACAGGCTCACCAGCAAAATGCAGTGCAGACATCGCAGAATCCAAGGGTGTGGCAGGCGGTATTGGATATCCAGCGCCGTCGCCGGGAGGAGGCCGAGAGTGAGAATATTCGCCTGAAGCTCATGGTCAAGCGGCAGCGAAAGGTGGCTGATAGTATGACCAACACGTTGCAAAAGCGAGCCAGTAGCCTGGTACGGATAGAGTTGATCTCGCTGTTTGTTTTTTCGCTCGCTGCATGTCAGAATCTCACTTGGTGGCATTTTGCTGTAGGCGAACGAGTGCTCCGGTTTTCTCAGGCAGAACTGCGTGCAACATCCTGTTGTGCACGTGTTGCCCTTCTGCGGAGACATGGGAAGCTTTCAGGAACTCTTTCGACATCTCGAAGCAGCCTACCAGGAAGTGGACGTCGTGTTCGCTGTCAATGGCCTCGTTCACATGGTGGAAACTCCGGACGATGTACATATTCGAGCAGGTGGGGATGGCATGTACGCCGAGGCGTTCTCCAACAAAGTTCTGCCATCTGGACTGCGTGCTGCAACTGAAGCGACATGGGATCATTTCAAAGGACCCGAGAAACACCTGGGCAATGGCAATATCTACGAGAAGACAGCAAGGGTGCGTGGCGTCAAGAGGACAGTAATACTCAGCGTTATCGGAGTGGCAAACGAGCTATTAACTTGTGAATGTTTGTCTGCCTGTAGGATCTCGACGAGCCGTACACGATCGTGGAGGAGTTCACGAAGGAATTGTTTTCGCGACGCTCTCATGCTGACATCAAGGTGAAGCAAGTCATCCGACGCTACGTGGAACCTGAGCGAGACATCATGATCTGGGTGGCGCGAGTGTCGCCTGCACAAGTGAAACACAAAATGCTCAGTGGGCTCACGTATCGCCTCAGAGGTTACGCCGTGACAAAGCAATCTTCCCTGTCGACACCGGGACATGAAGTCTCGCAGCTGCAGTGCTGTTCGATGATTTCGCTTGACCAAGACACTGAGACGAGATACCGCCATGAAGACATGCGGACGCTCTCCAACTTCTTGATCGCCAGCACAGCTCTCAAGATGCAGGCACACCAAGAGCGAATCGAAAGTGCTCTCATCAGCAAACTTTAGTAAGGCAAGAAATAGCATGACAAAAGAACGCAAATGCCACGAAGTCACCTCACCTTGTGCCAACATTGATGGCGCGCTTCCAGCCGAGTTATGAGACATCATTCTGCCCGGATTTTGTGCGATCTCATTGACATCTCGACTGAATATCGATATTAGGACCGAGGAGCAATAATGGAGGAGGTCGACGACGCTCTAGCGTTTGAGGCTGCGCTGTCCTTCGTGGAGGAGTTCTCGATCGATGAAGCTGTGGCGGAAGGTCTCCCGACTCTGCTACACAGTGCACCATCGCAATTTCTAGACGGTTCACTGTCAAACTCAGTGAAGGCCTCGAATCCTGCGTCGGGGAAACAGACAACTCGGCGCAGGAAGAGTTTGTCGACCAGTGAAGAGAAGAGAAGGCGGCAGAAGGTGATCAATGAGAAGAGGAGGATGCAACGCAAAGCTGGGGTCTACGGCGACTCAAACCGCGTTCGGAACGAACGCACAAGGGAGGTCGCCTTCCTGCGGGAGCAAATGGAGAGGCTGCAGCTTGACCTGAAGGTTTTGCTGAGCCAACAAACTCAAGCGCAGAGTGAGGCAAGGATGGAGAACGTGACTGCATTAATTGTGGGGACTCCGGCCTCGATGTCAAGTATATGGAAGGAACAGGCAGTTCGACAGCGACGTCGTCGTGAGGAAGTGGAACGGAATAATGTCCGACTGAGACTCGCTGTGGAGCGACAGAGGAAGGTGGCGACTAGCCTTCAAGGCTTGATGCAGAAGCGAGCAAGTCAGCTAGTGAGAGACCTGATTGTCTCTTGATGCTGCCTATGATACCCGTAGATCTCTCTAACTTTGCTTTGTGTTGTGTAGACGAACGAGTGTGCATCTTTGGTGAGCACGTGCTGTCCAAAGCGGAATGCTGTTGACGTGCTAGACTTCCGTGGCGACATCGGGGATTTCCGAGATCTCTTCTGTCGTCTCGACTCGGCATATAGATACATTGATGTTGTTTTTGCGGCGAATGGCTTGGCCGCTACGACGATCTCTCCAAATGACGTCCACGTCCGTGAAGGTGTGGATGACAAGTATCTTGAGTTTTCCACGTACAAGGACCTGCCGTTCGGCTTGCAAGACACAACAGAAGCTGCATGGGACCATTTCAAAGGAGTGGAGAAGCACATGGGCAACAGCAGCTTGTACCAGAAGGCGGCAAAGGTGGGCAAGAAGATACTGATGAGGTTGTGCCTTTTGATCGATCTTGTAACGAATTGCTGTTTGAGGCGTTGTGTACGTGCAAACAGAACCTTGACGAGCCTTACACGATCATTGAGGACTTCTCCAAGGAAGTCTACTCCAATAGTTCTCGCGCTGACGTGAAAGTAAAGCAAGTGGTGCGACGTTATGTCGAACTCGAACGCGATATCGTGATCTGGGTCTCGCATTGCACACCAGTTGAGGTCAAGCACAAACTTCTCCGTGGACTAGCCTACAACTTCCGAGGCTACGCAATTACAAAGCGGTCGCCTTCGTCGACTCCGGGCAACGAGCTGACGCAGCTGCAATTGTGTTCGTTGATCTCTCTCGACCAAGATGAGAAAACCAAGTACGGCACCGACAACGTTCGTGCTCTCACCAATTTCCTCGTCGTACACGCTGCCAAGAACATTCTCATGCATCGTGAACACATCGAAAACACTATCAGATCGCGCTCTTAGACAAATTGAGTAGAAGACTTTAAACAAATGCACAATTTGGCATCTCATGCCACCCAACGTGTACTTGCATTGCTCACGCCGCATGATGGCACCGCCTCACGGTGGTATCATTTGAGACAGTACACAGACGTGCGGAATCGAGTCCGAAGGAGAAGACTCATTCGACTACTCCGATCATGGCATTCCTGCTGGAAGGCGACGGCGACCAGGCCTTCGAGGCAGCGCTGTCCTTCGTGGACGAGTTCAAGCTCGGCGAATCGGGGCTGGAGAACCGTCAGCTGCTCGTCAGGAAGTTACATTGACGACGCCGAACATTTGTGACGGCCATTCGCCTCGACAAGTGCCTGCTAGCAACAAACCTGAGCACGAAGTGGCTCGAGTAAGGCCGAAGCCAAGAAGGCGAGCGCCAATGCGAGGAAGAAGCTGCTGCGTCAAGCTGGCATCTACAGTGACCCGAATCGTGCTCGCAACGAACGAACACGAGAGATCGCATTCCTGCGTGAGCAGATTGAGAAGCTTCAGATTGATCTGCAGGTTCTCCAGAGCAGACAAACTCAGGAAGGGACCGAAGTGAAGCCGATGAATGAGGCTGCGTTGAGCACAAGACACCACAAGCCGCAGATTTCCAGCTTGTGGCAGGAACAAGCAGTTCGACAGCAGCATCGTCGCGACGAAGCAGAACGGGACAACGTCCGTCTTAGACTTGCTGTTGAGCACCAACGAAAGGCTGCAAACAGTCTTGAAAGCTTGATGAAGAAGCGATCAAACCAACTGGTAACACGCTCGGTATCTGGTTTTTGGTCATGATGCCCCGGCAGGATGTCACTAACTTGTGCTTTGCTTCGTGTTACATGTATTGCTGCTACTGTAGACGAATGAATGCGCGTCGTTGTTGAATTTATGCTGTTCGAGACGCAACACCGTCGACGTACTGGACTTCTGCGGTGATATTGGAGACTTTCGAGGGCTATTCAAGCGCGTCGACGATGCCTACAGAGATGTGGACGTTGTTTTCAAAGCCAACGGCCTGGCTAGGTCAACCATTTCTCCGGGTGACGTGCACATGCGCGAAGGTGTTGATGGCAAATTCCTCGAGTTCTCCTCGTACAAAGTTTTGCCTTACGAAATGTGTGCTGCGACTGAGGCTGTATGGGAGCACTTTAAAGGAGTGGAGAAACATTTGGGTGTTGGCAGTATCTATCAGAAGGCAGCAAAGGTATGTGCAAAGGTATTGACGATGTGTATTGAGGTGCTCTAACAGCTTTCGCTTGTGTTGTGTGGTAAATTGCTCATGTGATGGTCCGATAACAGAATCTCGATGAGCCGTACACGATCGTCGAGGACTTCTCCATCGAGATTTACTCCAACAGTTCTCGTGCAGACTATAAAACGAAGCAAGTGGTTCGACGCTACGTCGAGGCCAACCGAGACATCATGATCTGGGTTTCGCACGCCTCACCCGTCGAAGTGAAGCACAAGCTGCTCTGTGGTTTGGCCTACAATTTCCTCGGTTACGCAATTACTAGACGGCCATCAGCGTCAACAGTAGAGCAAGAACTGACCCAGCTGCAGTTATGCTCGCGGATCTCTCTTGACCAAGAAACTGACACGACGTACAGCCCCGAGAGTGCTCGCACCCTTGCCAATTTTCTCATTGTTCACGCAGCGAAAAACATCGTAGCTCACCGTGAGAGTATCGAGAACAATCTGGCCGATCGCGTTCTGAGACGGCGATTGCAGTCAGTGAGAACCCCAGTCTCCTAAGTCAAAGGCGTAGATCACTAACAATTCTTTTGCGTGAAATTCCTGCGGTGCCTTCCGCGTGCTCTTTCGTTCTTCATCACGCCTCTAGTGGCCCGTTCGTTTATTGTGCAGTCGCCCACCGTTGACCCATTAGCAAATCTGTGGCCTGGAAATGATGACGATCCCTGACGAGAACACCTTTGAGGGGGTGCTGTCTCCGGTAGATGGACTTGTATTGGACGAAGCCGATGATGGCGGCCTCCCTAGTCTGTACGCCACCGAGACTGCGCCTCAAGCGCAAACACAAGACGCGTTGGTCTTGGTGGCCCATGACTCGACCAGCGCGAGTGAAGTGACCAGACTGCTCATGCGGCGTCTTCAACGAGATCACGCTCGACTGGAGACAAGTCGCGAGGACGAGCAGAGTACAATAAGAGAAGGAAGCTGCTTCGCAAGGCGGGGGGTTACAGCGACCCGAACCGAGCATGCGGTGTACGTGCACAAGAACTCGCCGACCTGCGTGAGCTCATCGAGAAGCTTCAGATCGACTTGCAAGTATTGAGAGCCACATGTTGCCAGATCACCGAACAACGCATCAGCAGACGTCGAGTGCACTAGTGTCAACGTCGCACATGCCCAACAAGTGGCAGGAAATTGCAGGCATCCAGCGCCGCCGCCGGAAAGAGGCAGATCGTAATAACGTTCGTTTGAAGCACGCATTGGGAAATCAACAGGAGATGGCGAATAGCTTGTACGGCTTGCTACGAAAACGAGCAAGTCAACTGGTAAGGATCCTGGCCCTAACGTGGTAAAGAGGCCACGTTAAAACTAATTGTTACCGCTGCTTGTTGTGCTATTCCAGACGAACGAATGCTCGTCTCTGATGAACATCGTATGTGCGAAGCACTACATGGTCGACGTATTGGACTTCCGCGGAGATTTTGGGGACTTTCAGGAGCTGCTACGACATCTTGACATTGTGTATCAAGATATTGACACCGTTTTCGCTGCAAATGGCCTAGCCAACGCAAGCATTTCTCCGTGTGACGTCCACGTTCGCCATGGTGTCGACGGCAAGCACCTCGAATTGTTTTCCTACAAGCTGCTGCCGTTTGACACGCGCATAGCAACCGAGGTTGCTTGGAACCACTTCAAAAGAGTAGAAAAACATCTCGGCAATGGAAGAGTTTCAAAAAGGCGGAAAAGGTGAGTGCGGTGCAGTGCGTTTGTATTTGCGGTGTCTAACATTTTTGTGTTCGTGTGGTGATGGGATCGAAACAGGATCTCGACGACCCCTACACGATCGTAGCGGACTTCACCTAGGAAGTCTACTCCAACAATTATCGGGCGGATATTAAAGTGAAGCAAATTGTGCGACGATATGTGGAGGCCGATCGTGATATCGTGATTTGGTCTCGCGTGCGAGGCCTGCAGAGATCAAACACAAGATGCTTCGTGGATTCACGTACCGCTTACGAGACTATGCAGTCACAAAACGCCCCCCTGACTCGTCCCCAGGTCGAGAACTCTCAGTGCTCCAGCAGCGCGCTCTCGTTTCTCTCGACCTAGAAGTTGGCACGAGATACAGCCCCGACGACGTTCGTGCACGCACGACCTTACTTACTGCAAATGCGGCCTAGAACATGCGCGTTCATCGCGAGTTTATTGAAAACACATTGGTTGACAGGGGTCGAACACAGTTCATGCTGTGAGTGGAAACGTTGTGTTTTAACATGAAAGTGAACTCAACTGTTTGATAGAACTTAGATTCGTGTCGATGCGGTCTAGTGTCAGTCAATCACTAGAACGTAGGTACTGCGGCGTGCAGTTGTACGACATGTACAACTTGAAGCCGGGATTCATGCTCGATGGTTACTCGATCACCGTTGCCTGTACTCGCGAGCAGAGGACCACCAAGATCATGCCTGGTCGAAAGCTTCACATCTTTCGCGAAGAATCGAAGCATGTCTTTCACCTCCTCTCTTTCCACACTCTGAAACGACCATACCGCCGCGTAAAATGCCCTCGCAATCACGCGCTGGTACTCGTCTTCCACGTCCTTCTCGATAGGTCCAACGAAGGGCATCGAGAGATGGATGCGGTCGTCATCCTGTTCGTCTTGATTCACGTCCACAAACTCACGAACTCCAGCAGGTGCACTCATTCTCATTCTCTTGTTTTTCTGGTGATCGTGACTAGACTCCTTGGCTCTAGGCTGACCGTGGCTTGATTCCTTGGCGCCAGACATCCACTCCAGTTTCTCATGATCCGGAATGGTTGGGCAGCTGAGGACGTGCTTAATCAACGCACGTGATGGCTGCACGTTGCGAAGGGATTTCTGACAGCTCTTGCATCGAACATCGGGTAGCTTCTTCGTCACGCCATCAGCTTTTCCGTCACGCTAAAGTAATTCCAGAGCAGTGATCTGGGTCGCCCAGTTTTCTGCTGAGGGCTGCTCAACTCCTGTGAGCTGATTGAATCCGTGAAACCAAGATTCACTGTAAAAGACAGCACGGTAAGCATCCTGCTGTGCTTCCCAGCATTGTACTTAGTACATACAGCGCACGATAGATTAATGCTCGGATAACAGAAGAGTCGGAGCACGGCACGGCACGGCGCGACGTGGAGCAGGAGGAATGCGACTCCGCCAATGCGAATTGAAGAGAAGTGAATGTAGCGAGGTTTCCCTTGTAAATTTAAAGTCTACTAAGCATTGGATATTTGTTGTAATATTTAGTATAAAACATCCTGTCCGTTCTGTGGACTAAAAAACTTTAGTTTCTGGAATACCAGTCACACGACTATGAAAATGACCAGATGTCTTAAATTCCGGAACTCTTCCGAGTGATATTCCACAGAAATAACGCTCCGAAGGAATTGATTTTGGAATTTAGCGGAATTTATCTGAAATTTAAACACAGATTTTATCGGATTTTCCTTTTTCCACAGAAAATACAACGCAAAAACTAATGTTCTCTAGTATCTTTCATACGCAAAAAGAAAATCTCCCCAAAACGCAAAGTATAAATTACAGATTCCTTACTACTATATTCCTAAAACATAATCATAATAGAACATTTGCATCTGGAATATCTCCTTTGGAATAAGGAAAATCCGATAAAATCCGCAAAAGTCTGAATATAAATTACGGATAAATTATCGCTATATTCCAAAATCGTATTCCTTGGAAAAGTAACAGGGACCGATATTCCAGTGGAATATCGCATGGATGTATTCGATAATTAGGGACCTTTAGTTTCAGGAATAATATGACTTTTGGAATATGAAAATGACCATATGTCGCATAAACTAACGATCTCCTCCGTGCGATATTCCACTGGACGCCGCCCAAACTGGCATATCACGGTTGACCGTGGTGGCATATGATCGTCATTTGTCCCATCTTAACCCCAACCAACCCAGATTATGGACACAAATAAGGATCAAAGGTTAACCCACCCTCTCTGAAGCACGTTTAGTCAGTGATGCTATAAACTTGGTATGGACGTGTAGCGATTCATTAGAGCTATTGCATGGTGTCACCACCATCACGCCAAATACTTGGTGTTTGCAAGAATCGCCAAATCCCACGTGTCATTAGTAACATATCAAAACGTCGGTACCCTCCAATTATAGATTCAAGTTGTTTGGTCGGCGTAGTGTATCCAATACCATCCACCCTCCTGTATCAGATGTGTTGTACGGACACTCATGCAAGTCAGAAGCCCTATACAGAGCTGTATGGCAGTTTTTGTCCTTAAACCAGGCGTTAAGGACAAAAGCACAGCGATTTCGAGAACATGATATCCATGTTTGTCCTTATTTTAATGACAATATTTGTTGGGGATAATCTTTGACATATTGTGCAAGAAAATCTGGCGATACGTAAATCTCGTCTCAGTATGCTGGAGATTTACGCCGCTCTTACGTTAGAGATATATGTAGCTCAAACTTCAACCTCCCCTTGCCGCCTAGCAGTGGGCAGCCTCATTTTCGATTCAGCTTCGCGAGAAGAAAGGCGCAATGAAGCTATTTGGTACGCTGCTGTTGTACGTCAAGTAGGAGCGAAGTTTTGAATCGTGCCCACAATTTCGCATTTAATGACCCATTCTCTGTACTTACCTGCTCGCATAGACCGATCTCCGATCGCATTTCCGCAGCGAGACGCATCGCCACCTGTCGAGATCATCGTCATCGACAGCAGCGAGGACGAGGAAGAGAAGTCAGCAGTCTGACCACTTGGGGTACGAGACACCACGGGCCTAGCCAAGTGAGCGCCTGCTGAGCCCAAGGAGACGCCTAGCGCGGTGCTGACGGACCAGCTAATCGCTCCATCGGAGCAGTCTCGGCAGGAACCTTTCGACTCGCTTGTCGAGCAGAAATATGCATCAGTCTTCGCTCGTGGACCTGTTCAGGATGGTTCACACGCTCGTGGATCTACGAAGGGAAGTCTCAAGGAATCATTCAAACGTGCCCATACACCAGCAAAATCCCATCAGGTGAAGGCTGTCAAGTTTCCTCGGCCTGTCAAGCACCTGCCGCCACCCACGCGACCTAACTACAGGATTCACAAGGTAGGAGTGAGTGGACGATACCAGCACCAAATATAGCGAGCGTGCCCAGAAACCCCGCCTGACGCGAAGGCCATGATAAATTCCACCCCCACCTCCAAACTTCCAAGCCGCCAGTACCTCCTGTGAGCTCATTGGCACCGGTAAAGATGTTCCTGGACACCATTTGGCCACCACGAATTGCCTAGCTCCACGACTATTTCAATCCCAAGGAGATCAAGCTTCCCTACGTCTATCATTTTTGAGTTTGTGAATGTGAGGACCTATACAGCATTGAGACGTGCCGAAACGCCCACATGAATATCTTCTACACATTCGTTGCTGCCCGATCGTTGCTGCACAGTGGGGGAACGCTGCGCGAACCGACCGCGCGAGTCGCTGAGGGTCAAGGTGATGAAGGAGAAGAAGATGGATCAACACACTGTGGTGGCGACTGCTCCAATAAAGCGTGGTGAGGTATTGGGCGAAAATCTCGACCAACTTCGGTATGTGGAAGCGGATCCAGCCAACCGACCGCGCAACCAAGGGTACCTGCTCAGTATGCGGGTGCGCGCAGAGGGTGCATGCGAGCGATGCGTGAGTATTGATGCGCACCACATTGGGGGGGGGGGGGGTGAATGAGGTTCACTAACCGCGCCTGCATTCCGAATGCCCAATTTTACGAGGTTGCCAACGGTAGATGTCACACGATAGTTGTCGTGTCGACCAAGAAATTCTGCCGGGCAAGAAAGTGACGGTAAACTACGGTGAGGACTTGTGGTTTGTGTGCAGATGCAAGTACCCCAAGTGTGTACACCGCAACAAAAGGACACGTGACCAGACCCGATTTGTAGCAGCAAGGTGGTGTACATGGCACTCGTTCATAGGTTCAGCTTTGCTCTGTCAATGCGTCTTGCTCATCTTAACGTGAAAGCGTTTACTAAACACGTTGACGTGACGAAAACCTGCAGTGAGTTAGACGAGATCTGAAAACATTCCAGGTGCATCGAACTGATGACTACGTGCTCGCTGTGCTCGTTTTGGCACACATTCGGATCAAGCTGTACGTTCAATGGCTTCTCCTCCATCGATGGATCAGCAGCCTCCAACTTCAACACCATTTTGGCGTGGGTTTGGAGAAGGTCGTACTCGGAGACGCCTTGCCACGACTCGTCGTAGGAGCTTATTTTCAATTCACCTCGAGCGCCGCAACACCAGCTTCAACGACTACAGCTTCGGTACAAGTTTCTGATCCCTGTCAAGTACTGCTCGGCGCGTCTGAATTGCAATCTAACACTGCCATTTGGTTGTTTTGATATGCAGAGCCACATTGGCAAACCCGCTGGAGCAATGAACTATTCCTTGCCTGAATGATGCACATGTTGGACATGGTGAAACGAATCCTTCCTCAGGCAGGACATGTGGGAATTCCGCCACCGCGCGCTACAATGATATTCATGGCCACAATCGGCCCGAGCGCTACCTGGACAGCTTGCGGCACAAATTTACAGCATGAACAAACCGACGGGGAATCTCAACATCCCCGCGCATGTGCGTCTTTCCAAAAACGTCAAATGACTTAAAGACGAGGCCAGCTCTGTTTTTCTCGCCAGTGAGGGTGAAGAAGAAGACGAGCCCCAGCCTACCATCGACGTTCCTCGCGTAACTCGTGCTTGGCGAGGAGGAGGGAACGGACCACGTGGTGGTGGTGGCTCTGGTGATAGCGGCGGCAATGTTGATGACGCCCGTGGTGTGATAGTGACGGCTCCAGAGGTGACCAGCGCCCCCACAGCGAATCTGGTCAGCTGGGTCTGCCGACGTGACTATGGATCCTGCACCTGCGTCTTCTGTATCGACGACTTCCGATCCGGCGTCTCCCGAAACGTTGGGCTCGCTCGGTCAAGGTACGCGCGGCATCAACACCGCAGACGAGCTAGGAGGATACGAGTCCACTGGAACGTTTCCTTATTGCATTTCAGGGGACGAATTCTCCATGGGAGATAGCGAGTTGTCCGCTCTGGAATTTGAGTTTGCGGCGGCTGCAAAGGCTGTGAATACTCCTGTCGCTGCTTCTGACAGTACGGCTGTCTCTGTTGGTACCGCCACTACTGCTCCGAAAAGTTCGCAACGAAAGGGGGCGACAGCCGTTGGTGTGAAGCGCGCCACCAGTTCAAGATCGAGTGCTCAGCGCCCTAAAGCTACATCGCCCCCCAATCTGCAACTACGGTCGCTGCTCGAGAAAAAGCTCCGCTATCCCGAGGTTGCTGAAAGTTCGGGTCGTCTTGGTGGAATAATACTGGCTGTTATGCGCGACTCGATGAAGAAGCGCACCTACGCTAAGTTTGACGAGGCAAGTTACGCGAAGAAGAAAAGCATCAGAGCCGAGAAGGCGGCCGCACAGCTAAAGCGAAATTTAGCCGAAGCTACGCAGGGTTCGACGGATAGTTCTGCTGAGCTCGTGAAGACTGGGATGGCTTTACGTGCAGACACCGACAGAGCGGATCGAGCGCGCGTGGAGGCCGCTAAGGCGAAGCGCCAAGCTGAGCGTGACGCCTGTGAAAAGCATCGACGTATAGAGCGCCGTGAAGAGCGAGATGCGACTGAAGAGTGCCGTCGTCAAGAGTACCGTGAAGAACGCGAGGCGGCGGTGGAGCGTCGTGGCGCCGACCGTCAGGGGCCCCGTGGGCAAATGCGCGAGATGCTAATGAGGATGTCAGCTCTTCAAAACGGCAAGATACCAAGCATGGAGCTGTAGCACTCCCATATACCCGCTCGACCCTTCCGCTGAAAGCACAGAGCCAAACCAGCGCTCCATCCACCAATCAGCAGTTGACAAGCTCCTGCTCTTCAACGCACTCATACATTGTTGTTTATCTTTTTTCTTTGCTTCTCGAGTTAGTGTTCACCTCTAATGCTAATACAAGCTCCACTTTGATGTTCAAGAGAATGTACGTTAATCAGAGCACCCCACACTCGCAACAACACTATCCCGTGCTGGGGTTGCTAGCCGCAATGCTTACGAATAGTGCGTACTCGAAACTCCAACCATGAAGAGCAAAGAGAAAAAAGCTTTTGTTAGACAGGTTCGACGCGGTCGTGGCTGACTTCCGCCTTCTAGTTTACAGCCAAGTCGCGAGTAAAAGTCGTGAGTATCTGGCTGATTCCAGTAGTGCACACTCGGAAGTTCGCTAAGTGAAACATGTTGGAAAGCTCACACGTCACCTTACAGGGTAGTAGGGCAATGACAGCAAACGTCGGTGATCGACGATCCCCATCCCCCACCCGTAGCTTGACGGACAGACGTTACAGCATTGTGTAGCTTGCACACATGGGAGCGCACGGAGGGAAGGAGATGGTCAATGCCGCCTTCTTTTAACGGTAGCAGGATTCGTCCACACATAGCTGCCGAACAAATAAACACCGAGTCGCTTACAACGCGGAGTTGTTGATCTGGGCACAGGCGAGAATCCAGCAGCTTCTCCCTGAACTCAAGGCTCATGTCTGCGTCATTCCACGAGCCTAGATAATAGTGCTCGGCCACAGAATACATCCGTCAGCGGCGAAGCAAATAGTGCCAGTAACAAAACCACAATGCAGCCATCCGTTGTAGTAGGCGTTCTGCAGGTCCGCGTCACTTGGCTGCATCATTTACTGGAAATGAACAATATTAGAGAAGTTGTACTGGATAATACAAAAGTCATGGAGCCTTACCCGATATTTTTTGCTGTCGACGAAACCGAAGATGTTCTTGAGAAGCGGTTCTCGTGCCTCCACCCAAGACGCCATCCGTTGTTAATGCTCTAATGAGGGCCACCCAATACGAGCTGAATAAAAACCTCGAAGCGCTGTCTGCAGTGCTAGATCCGACCAGGCCAACGTGCGCTGCAGGGTCGTAGGTGGCGCGGCAAAAACTTCACACATGGTTTTCAAGCCCATGGAGTCCTCGTTGAAATCCATGAGCAGCCCCAGGACTTGGTGATGGTGCGTGAACTTGGGTGGCATCCCGCCTCTGCGCCCGAGCCGACGAATGACGTAGAACGCAGCGAATCGAGCCAAACTTTCATCGAACGCCGTCCTATATTTGCAACAGCAGCTTACACGTTAGACTACAAGCAATAATCTCCCCTTTAGCATACAATTACTTACCGAGTCAAAGTGGTGACGTCGAACGAATTTCCGTCCGTTCTGTACTTGTTGAGCAGCAACCAAGCTGATAAATGCGGCCCCCCTAAACAGATTACTGACAGTCGGTGTCGGACTTGCAGTTCATGCTTGAGCACCGCAGCAATGAGAAGATCGTTCACTTGTAGGCAGGTTGCGTAGGTCCTGAGATTGCCTGTGCAATGCGGCAGCCACAACAGCAGGATCGGGAGGGTGCATGAGTGCCAAATTGGTTGAAGAGAATCTTGGGGAGGGGGTGGGGAAGGTTGTACAATAATGTGAAGCGGGGGTCACGATATATGCCATGACGGTTTTCCCGCCCAAACTGTGTCCCAAATTTAACGTCCCTTTGAACGAAATCTCCCCTTTAGGGGGCAATTGCAGCAGGACACCGTAGCCCGCCTTTACGGTAGTTGTGGATGGGATTTCTAGAAGTTGCCGGAAGGGTGCCATACGATAGCTAGTAAACCTTGACATACAGGTATCTTATGACGCGCCATATTCGACCCTATATAACTGTTTTGGCGGTGCCCACTGGAACAACGATCCCTGTTGTTGTTCCATAGGAATACGATTTTGGAATATGGCTGTAATTTATCCGTAAGTTATACACAGATTTGTGGTTTATATAGGATTTTTCCTATTTCGAAGAGAAATATTCCACAAACTAAAGCGCTCTATTTATTTATTCTGCCTTGCATCCGAAATGTCCGTCCCCATAGTAGTGTTGCTCGATATATTATCCTACGGGATCGAAATAAAACAAATGGAGTATGAAAACAGGGCGTCAACCTGGATTTGAGGGTTCACAAGGCCGATTTATCTGTAAGTGTAGATTACTGATTGATCGGTTTATTCCGAAATGATCAGGAATACCGTTTTAGATCGGCATTTTCGTGAAGGGATAACCCGATCTTGAACAAGTTTTGACCAAGTAACCTACGTAGTCAGCAAAACCGAGCTTTATGGTACTCAAATAACGAAGCCTAATATACACAGGTATATTCTTTAGTATATGTTGTTTTGTTGCTCTCTGTGGTTCCTAAATAAGGTGGCCACAAATATGGTAACTCGTGAATGACTGTTACTTATGTTGCGCCACATACCTCGATCCCGATTTATTTTATATCAACCTCGTTTTATTTGCTGCAGAAAATCGATTTGATGGCTTAATCAGGGAGGTAAAATGCATGCAAGGCGCAATATGCGACATCTGGCAGATTTCATATTTCAAAAGTCGCGCTGTTCCCAGCTTCAAGCAGAACCCCACGAGCATCTCCGGGCTCGTCACTCGAAGAATTCTTTTTGGGTCAACCGCTGCGCAGGTCAAATTTGGGTCAACCCTTTTTTGGATCAAAAAAAGGGTCAAAACTGATAACCCTTTCTTTGGGTCAACATAGGATCAAAATTTATCACCTTCAAGAGGTTTTATGTATACTCTGTAATAAAATTGATTGAGCCGCCTCTCCTACAAGT